>JAPMOR010122725.1:608848-652620 GCA_026543865.1 Argiope aurantia | reverse complement strand
TATTGTTTTCAGATTTTGTTTTCTGTTCTTTTAAATTTTAATAAATATTAAAGGAGACCATAAATTTTTAACAGTACTACCTTTTTATTTATCCATCAACCGTTTAAATGCCCATTTCCAAACGAAGAAATATTCAAATATAAAATAATTTCAATAAAAAGTTATTATTCTAGAAATAATTTTTTAAAAAAATGAAACAGAAAATCGATATTATGTATAATTCAAATTTTAAAATATTTGCATGAAAAACATTGAATGCATGTTATGCTACAAGAAGAGGAAAAAATAAAGCGGATGTATGGATAAAATAATAACGTTTTTAAAAAATCACAAATAAATAATGATTAGCTTTTATCTAGAAATTTTCCATCTATTCACAGAAGAATTTATCACTGACAATAGAATTACACAATTTTTCATATTGAAGCCTGCTAAAAATTTGCGTATGAATGAAAAAGCTCCCCTTATTTCCTATATGTGTAAGTAAATGTTTTTGACTAATATATAATAAAGATAGTTTTATCTGAATAGGTTATTGGCAATAACTGTACTCAGTATTTTAAGCTGTATATGAATTTAATCTTAATTCAAAACTTGTTTTAACAATGATCTCTTTTTTTCAATTAGAGAAGGGTTTTCGTTTCGTTGGAAACAAATACAAATGAGGCTAAAAATCAGCATGGAAACTACTTAAAATTTTATTTATAGAAAGCTAACATGAGGTTGCTTATCACGATAGAAACTGTGAAATTATAAAGTAGATTTGTGGCATTGATTTCTTTTAGTTTTCCCTTTCAATACTTATGCATCTGAGCATTCTTTTCTAAAGCTGAGTACTATTCGCACGCAATACTTCTAAACACTAAAGTTAAAATGAAATCATGAAGTTTACACAGTTACTATAGTAACTGTTTAGGATAGTCACGTGGGAAATGACGTCATCGTCCATACCATGAGGCAACATCACCTGAGATGGGACAAAATGCTTAGCTCATGCGCAGTCCGATACGGTAACCTTTTCGTTTTCGATTTTCTGTTCAACATGCGTGCTCTTTTTGTTTAAAAAAGAAAGAAAGAAAAAAAAAGATATAAAAGAAATTGACGTTTTTGGATCTCTTTTAAAAGTCAAACCAGTGATAACTTTGAACATAATTCTGATTCGCATGCGCTTTTGCTTTCCTCTGTTATTATTTTTATAGATTTGTGCATTATAAATTAAAAAACAACAATTGAAATAAGTGTGTTTGAATAAGATGAAAAATGTATACAAATAAGATTTCAAAATGAGCAAGCTAGGTGAATGACCTTTGCTTATCAACAAAATATCCATTTCATTCAAAAAATCAGTTAAAAAAAAATTCAAAGCATTGAACCCTTTTCCTGATCGTTTTACTGATTAGTGAATAAGTAAACAAAAAAGTAATTTCACTTCATTCTTAATAAAATGTTTTTTAAATTTTCTTTTGGCAGTTTTATTTTTATCAAAAACACTTTCTCACGATCTCGTACTAAATATATAAAAAAAATAAAACCGCCTAAACATAAACATGATTAAAAAATAAATTAAAAGAATAAAAACCTAATTAAAAATCAAATAATAAAATCCAATATTTATTAATGTTAATTTTAAAAAAATGAATTCTTAATAATTATACGACACTTGAACTTAAG
This sequence comes from Argiope aurantia, assembly GCA_026543865.1. Classification (NCBI taxonomy): domain Eukaryota; kingdom Metazoa; phylum Arthropoda; class Arachnida; order Araneae; family Araneidae; genus Argiope; species Argiope aurantia. The sequence goes on along the minus strand of JAPMOR010122725.1, from coordinate 650,949 downwards.
TATTATGAATAAAGTATAGTATCTTAATTGATATTTCAAATATGGAAAAAGATAAAAAACAAGATGGTACGAAAATTTAATTAAAGTTTAGTTATATTAACATTCCAATTTGAAACAATATACAGCTGACGTGGATGACAACTGAACTGCCATACCCTCTTCAAACTTCAGTGCCACATCAGATAGAGAACATGTGAAACTTTTCAAAAAAAAAAAATGTTTCAGGTAACCCCATATGGGGTCATGAACCACAGTCTATAGCTCTATTTTATGCAACTGCCGTTATTTAATTATTTGACTTGTTTTCTTTTGTCTCATTACAGCAATAGAATTTATTACTGGAAGCGTTTTCAGTTATGGCTTCATTTTTAACTCTCTGGATGGTATCATAAATTCAGTGTACACAATAGCCTGATAAATAAAATGTACACATACATCTCTTCCAAAACATAATAACTGTAATAATTACGATTTTCACAATTCTTCCTTTTACTAGTTAAAAAGGAAGAGCATGGTTAAGGTCCTATAATTTATATAAAAAAAGGGTATGTATGAATTAATTTGCACATGATTTGTACTGTGAAATATGAGAAAGAATTAATAGAGACTATGATAAAAGTATCACAGAGAAAGGTGAGAATTTGTAGATAAATTTGATAATTTTAGGAGATTTGTATTAATTTTTCCATCGTCTATTAACAATTCATTCTTTTTTATATAAGAAAGGAAAATGCTGCCCGTCTACAAAGAGATGGCTAATAATAAGCTGTTATTAAATCATCACTTAACAAGAACGTTCCCTATCTCAATTTCCTAAATTTTATGATAGGAAAGAGGGAATGAATTTTTCGCAACCATTAAAGAATGTAGAGGATTTTTTCTCATTTCTAAAGCAAATTTAGAAGCAGGTTTTATGCTCACACTAGATCGTATTCATTATTGGTTGTGAAAAATTGAGTCTTTTTAATAAAACTGGGCAGCGTGGTAAGACTTCAGTCTCTTACCTAGTGGTAAGACTTCAATCTCGAAGTCTGTGGATTCCAAGTTCGAAACCAGATTTCGTTAAAGTTTTGAGAGTATTTTAAATCCGAAGCTGTGAGATAAACATCCTTCCTTTTGTGTGGAGTGGAAGTTTAAAGCGGGAATAGTAGCTCATATTTAATCCTCGTTATCTGACTAGAGCTCAAAATTATGAGATCCGTCGCAAAATAGCTTTTGCGTTGCTTTCGAAACGGTATATTAATATAACTAAATTAAATAAATTTTTTGGAAAATTAAATTAATATTTTTCTTTAAAAGATAACAATAATAAAACATAATAAAAGATAACAATGTATAAGAAAGAAGAGAACTTTTGCCTCTGCATAAAAACTGGTCCATTTGTCTTATGAGTAGAGAGGAATTAGAGAAAAACTGTAGCGTGTTCCCTTTACATTTTTATTTTGTTAACAGTTATTGTTTGTGATTCCCGCAAAAAGGTCTAAATACAAGGCATTAGTAGTAAAGTAACATGTAGTAAATCAATCTATACCTTTGGCAAAGTATCATGCAATTACTATTACTAGTATGTTATATTAACATCCTATTTTGAATCAACATGAGAGCTGTATCGGAATCGTTAAACTGAATAATACATAAAAGAAAGGATTACCTTTGTGAAGAAAATCTTAAATTGGTTCATATTCGCATTACGTATTACGTGATAGACGTTTTTATTAAAACGCGAATTTGATTTAATGACCTAGAAAAAGACACTAATAAAGAGCACTACAATATCACAAGTAACAGTTTTCTTCTATGAATAGCCCTTAATTTGATTAAATTATTTAGCAGAATGGAAAACAGAAAAATATTTCTCGAAGTATCAGCTGAGAGTACAATACAGAGATACAGTGTGAGACAGTAAAACTAGTAACATAATGCTGTGATAGTGATGACTAAAAATAAAAACTATGTAAGTGCCAAAAATATTCAAAGATCGTTTTTCACGTTAAGTATCAAATGAATAATGCTTATAATGTATAAACATGAAAAGTGTCAAACAATCCTCTAAGTAATTAAAAGCAGCTTGTATAGAGGATATTAGTGTGAATTTCCCTCAAGCTGATGGAACATTTTATTAGCGATGTCTCAAAATTTTTGCATGTGACATCTATAGCATTTATCACTTTAAGATCTAATTTCACATACATTTCAGTGATATTTAACTGAAAGAAAACTTAACGGTGATATCATTTCTATAAATTAAAGCCAAGGAGGAAACTGGAGGATGTGAAAGGATGCCGAGTACAAGAAAGATAAACGCTTAGAATCTATATAATTTAAATAATCGGCAAAACCAAAGAACTGGATCCCAGCCGCAACCGCTGGTCTGATTTTGCAACTTTTTATTTTATATGAAAGCTCATGATCCTTTGATACGTTATCAATGACCATCTGCCCCACCCCCCACCCCGCCTTCCATTTTTCAGACTAATCTCCGAAATACTGTGCATTTTCTATGGGAAAGAACCTTGCCTCAATCCCACAGCCAATGTACCGATTTTGTCAATTTTAATTTCATTTGAAAGCTCATGATCCTTAGATCTGCTATCAAGAGTCGCCTATCCCCATCATCCTCTATCAATTTCGATAAATATAAAAAAAAAAATCGTTAACAGAAACCTCAGCCTCAACAACAAGACCGATTTCGATAACTTATTTCGTCACTTTGTAAACACAGCTAATCAATCAGAACGTTTTATGTTTATTAGGCAAGTAAAATTTTAAATAATGCTTTTCTTTATTGTTATAAGATGTAGATCATCTACACTGGCATGACAAAATTAGTACTGTTAATTTGGTGTACGAACAGCTGGTCGTCAAAGGCGGTTAAACTTCGGTTTCCAGGGACACCAAGCAAAATCTATGGATGGAATTTTGAGGTTCTTTTAGTGTTATTTTAAACAACCAGATGAAAAAAATCCACAGATCAAAGTTATACTCATTATAAAATAATTTTCAAAAGTATTTTATTTAACTTTAATACTATTGCATATGTAAACATAGAGAGTTTACATTTAAGGTAATTAGATCCGCCTCTTTTATGAAAATCAATTCGTATCTTTTTGAGTTATCGTTATTTTTGTGTTTCCCCTTAACAAAGTGAAGCCAAAATATTAAAATACTTTGGTATGCAGAAAATACCCAACAGTTTTATGTCTATAATACCATTTGTAATTCGAGCAAACTCATTATTTATGCTAATAAATAATTTTGTTGCTTTTTAACAAAGGAAGGACAAAAATCTGATTTGCATTTATTGCAGTGCAAAAAAGTAATTATGAAAACCTTGTAATTGCAATGGCGCAGGAAATGATTGAAAAGAAATTACGTGGATGTTTCAAAATCCCACCCCCAGAAATGAAATGTCAGTAGAAAACTCTATTATAGGACAAAAGAACAATTCAGAGAAATCGAAATTGTTACTGACGTGCTGATGAAGCTTCATTTTGTAAATCAAGCATTTCACTAATGATGAAAGTTATGTCAGCATGAAATCAGCAAATTCTTACCAGACAAAAGAATAAAATGAACTCAAACATTACTCTCTGTTTTGGAGATGCAGATAAAAAATAAAAGGGGGCTTTGATGGCAATAGAATTTAAAATAATTAAATAAAATAAAAAAAAATTATGGCTAATAAAACCTTTCTAAAAATATCTTCTTTAATAAAACCGAAACATCCAGAAATAGAGAAGTTCAGAGTTTCATCGTTGCCGTAGCAACAAAACTGCTTGTTTTCTCAGTCAAAAAATTCAATTGAATTCACAATTTCCAGTAAAAATTAAATGCGTATCTTATACTGCTTTCCGATCTTATTTTTGATTGGAGAACGAAATCTCGCCAGACACGTGACTTCAAATGCGTTAAAAGCTTAAATTCGTCTTCTTACCAAAGAAAATACGTATCAATCCATCACACCTCTGAAGAAACAAGATAAAGTAAAACGGCGGATAAGGCGTTTCAGTAAGGAGAATGTGCTTTTAAAAACTGATAAAAAATATCTTGATTGGGCTGTCTGACAGTCATAAAAATGACAGGTAGATGGTAGACATTTGAGGGATGTTTCCTAGAGCATGTGAATTCATTACTTTGTTTATGTCATTATTTGGCTGGAAGTGAGTGTCATATAGAAAAGAACTTTTAACCCTTTAAAGGGCCATTTTTTTCTAGTCATATTATGTTAAAATATTTTTAGGCTTGAAATTAGAATAAGAAAAGGGATTCATTTAGCTTATTAGATAAATTTAATTTGATTAATTAATTAATTTGGTTAATTAATAATTAAGTATCAAATCAAGACACATCATTTTGTGTAAAATAAAGAACTAAAGCATCTAAGTTTCTGTCTTTCTAAAAAAATTTGTCAGAATTTATGCCAACCTACATAAATTCATACGAAGAATGATAAATTTGGTGGAAAGCATACTTCCCACTGCCCTTAGAAAGGTTAAGAGAAATTTATGAAAAGTTATCACGTAGTTCAATAAAATATTAAATTTGATACTAAAAATAAAGATTTTGGTTGATATGCAATTAATATTTTTGAGACCATACCTCCAAGAGAATTCTATATTGTCCAACAAGGCTAAGTTCTTTGTGAAATGATCTACAGTGTATAGTACTCGACTTACCAATAGCTATTTGATAATGAAGATGTTCGTTGATTAGAAACTACTATTTGACAATGAAGATGTTCGTTGATTAGAAACTACTATTTGACAATAAAGATTTTCGGTGATTAGAAACTGCTATTTGACAATGAAGAAGTTCGTTGATTAGAATTTTCTATTTGACAATGAAGATGTTCGTTGATTAGAAGCTACTATTTGACTATGAAGATGTTCGTTGATTAGAAGCTATTATTTGACGATGAAGATGTTCGTTGATTAGAAGCTATTAAATGCATTAAAGGTCATGGTTCACCATACTCCCTATACTGAAAGTCGAAAAAGCAGTTTCGTGAAAGAAAAAAAATTCATAGGAAACTCTTCGCATTTAAATTTAAAAGGCTAAAAATTATTTGTAGGACAGAAAAACTTAAAAAAAAGATTGTATCTGATATTTATAGCAATGTTGTTTAGCTTATGATATAAAGTTAATTAGATTAATAAAATATGTTTACACAACTTATGAGAAACATATGTAGAATTTCAAGCGAAATGTACATGATCGATTTTCCAAATATAAACCAGAAGAAAGAAGGAAAACGAAAGAATGATATTGATTGCATCTTCGATGAAGTAATATATAATCCAAAAATAACTTTAAGCACAGGGACTTCGATTGCTCTTTGATCTTCGTTGTAAAGACGAGTGTCAGCAACACCGTTACAGAGGATAATTTTCTTTCTGTCTTTAATTTTGCTATTTTAATTTGACTTTTCTAATGGGAAAGATATGCATGCTAAAACTTTTTTCAGGCCTGATTCAATAAAAATAAATGATATTCTTCTAACAAGGTTTACTTAAATTGTTTTTAAGGAAATAATTACGCAACTTGACATTCAAAATTCACAAAATTCCGAATTGTTCAAGAACATCCTATCCTTTAATTATATTAATGTTTTGCATTTAATTTATTCGGATCGCATATTAGTATACAATCAATGTATTTAAGACTGTAAGAAATAAGTAAAATGATAAATCAGTTTCTTTTGTCAAGATATTCCACTTCATAATTCATTTTAAGAAGAAAATATTTCATATTAAAATATTAACTAATTAATATATTTGCGCTGCAATAGATTTGCATTTTAATTGAAATATGTGCAAATTAAATCTGAATTTTAAAGTTAAACGCTCTCAGGTTGATTTGGAATTCAGTAAAATAGAGTGCCATTTGAAGCATCTTCGTCGTTTAATCGTGATTCACAATTACAAAGTCTCGTATAACATCAAGACATTTTAAACCAGTAAATTAAATCAATTCGGAGAATATATCTTTGTATTAGAAATAGCTTTCTTGTACTTTTAATACGGGTCATTAATTAAACAAGTAAATTAATAAAAAAATTAAACCTTATTCCAAAAGTTTTTAAAAAAATATTTTTGCGTTCGAAACGAAGATTAACCAAAACATCCTTTTTCCAGAACTAATCGAGAATAAGAAAAAACGGGTATAAATAACCCGATTTCCAGGAATTTTACTATCTCTTATATGAAGTATACAAAGAAATAATATTTTAATCATCAAAATATTCCAGATTTTGAGGAATTACCAAGTTTCAAATCTCTGTCCCTCTCTCTTTTTTTTTAATTCGAAAGAAGCACTTTTGGAAACCTGCCTTTGCCTTCTTTCAAATACAATTATTCAAAAATAAAGTGAATGAAAGAAGTGGAGTTTGACGAGAGATTTTTTAACAAAAACTGTAGATCTGTACAAATTTTGAACGAAATTCTTCAAAGACGTGTAGTGTAAATGCGAACACAATAGTTCAAAAATGATCAAATCTTTCAACGATCTAAATGGCCGAATTTCAGCAAACTTCTTTATCGTCGGAATTGTTGATTTTTATCAAAAAGTGCCAATCTGTCTATTTATATGAAAGTGATAATGAAGAATACAAGCAGCTAAATAAATAATATTTGGCTTATGGTTTTGACTCCTAGACTGTAGATCTGTATCAAATTTTCAATCCAATCGACCAAAGGAAAGATGTCCAAAATATATCGTCCAAATTTTCTTCACATTATTTCAAAATTTAGGTAATATAAAATACATCATATTGGGTCAATAATAGATTAACGAGAGAACATACTCACCGGTTTAAAAATTCGATAGTAGGTCGATGTGTGAACATTCGAGATGGTTTAAAAATTCAATCGTAGGTCTACAAGAGAACATTCACGCTGGTTTAAAATTCGACAGTAGGTCTACAAGAGAACATTCGAGCTAGTTTAAAAATTCAATAGTAGATCGACAAGAGAACATTCACGCTGGTTTAAAATTCGATAGTAGGTCGACAAGAGAACATTCGAGCTGGTTTAAAAATTCGATAGTAGGTCGGCAAGAGAACATACATGCTGGTTTAAAAATTCGATAGTAGGTCAACAAGAGAAATTCACGCTGGTTAAAAAATCCAGTAGTAGGTGGATAAGAGAACATACACTATAGTTTAAATTCATCTTAAAGTTCACACCAAGATAATTAACCTTTTTATTAAATATAAATCGGGCTTATTTTTATAACTTAAATTCATTTATCGGAAAATTTTTCTCTTATTAATTGAAATGCTCTTAAACATGAATTTGTTTAATAAAATCTAATATTGTATAACTAAAATAATATTCAATAATATAAGAAAAGAATAGTCAGCTTTTTTTGATTATTATTCTTTTGAAATAATATGAAATTACTACTCTAAGTGTCGGTTTTTAATTCTTACTTCAGACCAAAGATTTATAGCATATTTCATGTAGTTTTTCAAGAAACAAATAAGAACCCTTACCTATATACTTTTTAAACTTTTATAAAATCGAAATAATTTTGTTTTCAAAATATATCAATCAAACTGCGATTGAAATAGAAATCATAAATATAAATTAGCAAATATTGAAGAATTTTGAATAATATATTTACAACATTTAATGATTTCTAAAATTATTGTGTGATTTTGTGATTAGTTTATTTTCTACATACTTTTAAGGAAATAAGGACTCATTAAAGGAATGATTTGATATTTTTGTCGTTGCATCATTTTGTAACTGACCATTACATAGAAATTCTGAAGTAATTTCGTGGTTTCATTTCATGCTTGATTTGGCGCGCAAATCTATGAATTTTTTAAACAAATCTTAGACAGAACTAACGATGAAAATAGATTAGAATACATTTAAAATTTTTATTTAATTTGCTATATTTAGATCATTTTTAAATTCCTTTTGTTAGTACTTTAAGATCTGAACAGTTTTTATTTTATTTTTCGTACAGATCTGTAAATGAATAACGGTTGAATTTTTTATTCTTTCTTGAGAGACTCTATAAAAAACACTCAGTTAGGATTCAAAGTTAAAATTAAATAAAAAAAATACTACTACTAAGTTTCCATAAACCTTTTAAAAAAATAAACTCGTTATGAAGTCATATGCAGATCTATAGTTTCCAAAAAGTATTATTGCACAAATATAATTTTTACAAAATTTTGATGAATTGTTTCATAATGACTATTTCAATGGACTTCTTCAAATGAATTTAAAAGATGTTAAAAAAATATAACTGGTATCTTTTTTTAATGATACCAGTTATATTTATCGTATAATTTTTTTCTCAATTTTTGCAGTTTTAATTTATTATTATTATTTTTTTTTTGCTGAAATTACAACAATGCATTTTATTATTGCAAAGAAATTCAAACCGTTTTCATTATTTCATGAAATATTTAATCATGTGATTTATTTCCATTGTCGAAAATCAAAGAAAGATTCTGTTTATAATTTATGCAGTTTATATGAAGATAAAGAAACTAAATTTATTTGACCGAGAAAGTTGACGCATAGTTAGAAGTTAAATTACCTGAACTTAGATGGATTGAGAAAAGTGGGAAAGTCATATCACTGACTCTCCGACCCGTTCCAAGGCATACGGATAAAAAAACTGAATGATCATACCGCCGCTACTGCAATACTGGCTGGAACTGTGATTGAGTCATAAGAATAATCACCGGCCACGGTACAACTTTTCCCTACGGAAGTACGTCCCGTAATAGATAAGAGGAGCCAGACCCTCACCTTTTCGTGTACCCTCCAGAGTGGCGAGAACCATCCACCATGCCGGAAGTTTCTCATCCTCATTTCGAGATGCCCCCCCCGGGGGGAAAGAAAAGTGAGGGAAATATTTTTTCTTAAATCTGCTTTAAAAGATAAAATATATATAAAAAAACAGGTAGTAAAAGTGCTGAACTTTTTAATTTTAGCGATACCAGACACGCTTTCAAGGACCGGGACAAAAAACTTTCAATTCATTCAAAAATCATCCTACAAAGATTGATACATCAAAATCAATCATTCTTGAAACTATGATAATGTTAATTTCATTAAGCAACTACATCCATCCAATCTTTACAAACAAGAAGGACAAATTTCATTGAACAATTACCTTCGGCCTATTTTTACAATGGTATTTCCAAATTATTTCTAGCACAGACGAAAGTACTTTGTAAAATTTACATCATATCGAAATGAATTGTTTTCCTCCTAAATTATTCTTATTTAATGATGCATTTACTTTCATTAAAACATTGCACAAATTACTTAATTGCGAGACAGACAAGGAGAAGGAACGATCATTCTAAGGAACAGGTAAACAATGACATGCCCTATTTCACAGAGGAGGATGATAATAAAGACAAACCACGCAGCTCTTCTGTGTAAACATTAACAAATTATTTCATTTCTGTTTTTTTTTCTTTTTTTTTCTTACTGCTAACCTTGTTACTTAGATTTTTCAGTAGCAATTAGAAAGCTTTGGAAATAAATGTCCCGTACAATCGTGAGAAAATTTTTAATTTGGTTTAAATAAGGTGGCAAAATGTCCTGGATAACTAGAGACAGATCCTCATTCCGACAAATTGTCGGGGTTGAAAAACTTTTCCAGGTTTCCAATTAATTTAAATTAGATTTTTGATTAGTAAATAGAAAATTCTCACAAGAAATGTTTCACGTCCTTTTGAAAAATATTTAGTTAGGCTTAAACATGGTGTTCAAATGTCTCGGATAAGGGAGGACAAAACCACACTTCGACTATTTTTCGTGGATTAAAAAAAATTATTACGGGATTGTAAGGAAATTAAATCAGATTTTCAAGTAGTAATTAGAAAGTTTTGAAAAGAAACGTTTCGTTTCCTTGTCAGAAGAATTTAATTTGATTTAAATTAGGTAACTAAATATTCCGGATAACAAAGGAAAGCCCATCATTAGGTCTGTTTGTCAGAAAATGGAAACATTCGAGAATTTTGTGATTAATTTGAATTAAATTTTTAATTGGCAACAAGAAAGCTCTGAAAAGTAATGTTTTCCATGTTTGAGAGAATGTTTTCGTTACGTTTTATATAAGATGACTAGATGTATCGGACGGACTGTACCGAGTTTCAAATGTTTAAACAAGTCTGAAAAACTATCCCGGATTTATAACTAATTTGATTTAAATGTCCCTGTTGTTACCTATAAATAAATGGCTCATATTAAAAAAATAAATTAGATTTAATTTTATACCCACAAGAGCGTTGTACCTCAACTACGCTATATAGCGCGTTTTCAGCTTTCTGTGACTAATTGGTTCCTATATAATACTACTAATATACATCTACGATTTTTGGTTCATTTAATTAAGTGGCCCGGGTTGCCTCAAAATGCAAATTTTGTTTATAAACAAACGGCTCATATTAAAAAAAGATGAATTATATTCAATTTTAAGCCAACTGGAGTGTCCTTCCTTCGACTTTCGCGTAAATGTGTACAATATGACGCACTTTATGCTTCGCGACACAGCGAAAATGTCGAGTATTTATTTGGACTCCTCTTCTTTGACTAACTAGATTTAAAATGTGAAATACATCTACGATTTTAAGGGTTAGACCAAGTACTAAATTTCATTTACTTTGCTTGATGCGTTATTGTATTATCGCTTTCACATACGTATAAAGAGAGAAACAGACAAACAGGCCAGCCACAAATGTATTTGCTTTAAAATACGGTTCTGATATTCATTTTAATTATAAATTTATATTCTAAATTTTGTCTGTCTATCTTGTTGTATGTTTGAATTGCAGTGTTCACATGCACTTGGCTACGCAGACAGACGGACTTCCCTATCTCTAAAATTTGATAGAAATCTACACTTTTGGTGCTAAAATTCAATGCTCAGTTCTTCAGCTTGTTTTATGCTATGATATAGAAACACATAGCAAATTTTATTTGTCTAGTTCGTTCGGTTTCTGAAATATCGTGTCTGCAAATAGAAAAATAAGCATAATTTCAAAAGTAGTATTGTCGGCGTGAAGGAGATTTAAAACATGGAGATTCCTCCAAATCTCAAGGTCAAATATTTTGATGATAACAATTCTTTTTCTGTGCATGAAAGCCCATCTCTAGAAAATGAAAAGGGAAAAGAGAGATGAATAATGAAGTTTAGAAGAAATTGTTAGATAAACATTTGGACGATTTCTTATTTCGGGTTTGTATTTTTTTAAATATTATCATTTGCAGGTTTAAATGTATTTTCCTTCATATGTAATATTCATATCTGTTTTTAGTTGTTTAAACTTAACTCACATAGGTGTCTGAAACATCGTGAGATCCTAGAAAGCTATTGTAACGTATTGGCTCTCAGCAGTTCTTTAGTTTCATTTTCCAAACAAAATGAATTTACATTCTGAGTTTATAACAACTGTGACTTGAAAACACATCTATCTGGTGTTGAACTTCACCTTTTTGAACTAGAGTCACTTACCAAGAACTGTACCTGAGTCGGCACAGACTCACTAAACTTTTATATCGCGCTTGCTGAAAAAATTCGAAATAGACAGATTTAATGTGTAGCAATCCTACTCATATAGAGACCTTTTGGCATCGAATTTCAAGCCCGTCAACCCCGTCTCCAAAGTGGCAACCGTCTTCGATTTGTGAAGAAACTGTCTCTAATCGGCTGGGTGAAGATTTATTCAGTGTATGTGACGGTTCTATCTGTAAACTTAAAGCACTGTATTTAAGTCATAAATGGTGCAAATTAAAGAAAGTGAATTAAGAAGAAATGAAAAAAATAAAAAATGCTGATGAACTTATTAATCAGGCACATTTAACCGAAAAGATTTTATTGAAATCAGATATGATACAGGCAAGAAATAAATCACAAAAGATATTTTTAATTAACACCAGTATATAAAAGCGACAACTGTTTTTCGCGGTTTATGGCATCCAATTTAGATTACTCAAAACCTATTTTATTTTAACTGTTGCCGAGATTCGATTGCTTTCTTATAACACAAATCTTTTTTATTTCTTCAAAAGTGTAGTAAAGTAAGAAGTCTTTCAATCTGAAACAGCACAAAAGACAATTACTAATAAAAAAAATCATATCCATTGGCGAATGAATAAGACAAAATGCATAGTGTACTCGAACGCTCAACATTTCAAACAATGAGTCATTAATTTTCATTAATCTTTATGCACAGAAATCGATTGACCCTCACATTATTCAACAGATTTCAAACAACACAATTTTCCCTTTTATATTCTTGAAGAAAAAATTTCACAGCAGAAATACTAAACTATCAACTCAAGTATGCTATTTAATTCCATAACGGCAAGAAAAAGAAGTTAGAAATTTCTTTTCTTGATTGTAACTCAGCTTTTTTTTCCTAAAATGGTGGTGTTAGACTTTCCAAATATTATTAAATTACTAAGTGTATGAAAAGCAATAAGTTATCATCGAGTCATTTGGCTATTTCTAGATAGCGCAGTTTTCTTCATTTTCAGTTCGATGTCAGTCATCCGAGTAGCGTTTCACTTGAGTAAATAGATCTTAGTTTTTACGTGAGTAATCTTGACTTTTCGGGAGAAAATGATTCTGACTCTATTTGGGAATTCGCCAATGTATCGTTAAAATTCTTCCTGCACTGAGTCTATCAAAACTAACCTGAGTGCTACTCTTCCCTCGCTTCTCTCTAATAATTTATATGCACACTATGGCGCGGCTTCTGTTTAGAAAATTGTTGTGATGTTTCGTTGCTTTTTTATGTGAAGGAGACTGGCTAATTTTTGTAGTTATCTTGCTCTTTCGGAAGAAAATGCTTCTGCCTCTGCTTCGAAATTGACGAATGTATGGTACTAATTCTTCTTATCCGTTGTTACAAAAACCAAACAAAATGGTCCTCTCTCTATTTCCTCTTATATATATATATATATATATATATATATATATATATATATATATATATATATATATATTAAATAGGCGCGCTTTATGCTTAGTTTCGTTTAATTTTTACGTGAGTAATCTTGACATTTGTAAAGAAAATGCTGCTGAATTTACTTGGGAATTGTCGAATGTATCGCAAAAAGTTTTCTTGTTTGTTACCTGCCGGGCCTAGCCACAGTGTTTCTCCTTCGATTTTTTTCGTATATTTTTATAGACAATTTGATTTATAGAGTTTGTTGCGTTTTTGAGTATATTCACATATACACAAATAGGTAAACAGACAGGTATCCAACTCAGTGATGAATTTGGTTGAAAATTTGATACAGATCAGTAGTTTTTGTGACAAAATTATGTGCTATAATTTTTTGTCGGCACATTCTGTTTTTGAGTTGTCTACAGATCGAATTTATACGCTTATTACATTACTCTTTTACATTATTTCTTTCCCCAGAAAATAATACATAGATGGATTCGAATTATGAAGGAAAAGTTAGTTGAAGATTTATAAATGTAAGGAATAGAAAATGAATGGGAGAATGCAGTTCGGATGTAACTGGCATTCAGGATTGTTTTTACTTTATCATATCCGAAATTTCCAAATTCCTGCAACAGACTCACTATCTTTCTCAAATTTTGTACGGAGCAAACATATCATGTGCGATTTCGCTAAATGTAACTTTAACAATAATGTCCACAAGGTGGTCAAACTCTTTACCATTTTTTAAATGTTATTGCATCTTCAATAGTCTATTGTTTATTCTGACTAAACAAAATTAAAAGAAAAGTTTTTTGCATCAGAAAATCTCATCTATAATTTTATAGATAAACACTTCAAGGATAATTTGTTAAAAAGTTAAATACCTTATCAGATTTTTTTTTTTTTTTTTTTTTTTAACATTTCCTAAAACATTCTCTTCTTGTTACTAGTTCCTCATTTCTAAGCTATTTTAATAAGTAAAGAATTTTGAAATGGGTGATCACAATCACCCCTGTGAGTTAGAGTTTCAAATTCTTTGCTGATAAAGCTGGGTGTAAATATGCATGCATGCATGGAAAGACAGATTTAAGTATTTTGCGGTCCCAGGCTGTACACATTATGAGGTGCCGTTTTTAATAATTGATCCATTCAGTTTCCAATTTCAACATATTTTTAAATTTAATCAACATGTGCTTGATTTATTTTAGTTTGTTTTTTTTGTTTTAATGGATTTGTACATACACACACACACATACACACACACACACACACACACACACACACACACACACACACACACATATATATACAGGAAAATTGACTAAAGTAATAAAATTCTTGAAGAATTATACATAATTATTAGCTAATGATTTTCTTATTAACAAAAAAAGCATTTAAATATTTTGATAGGAAAATGATAAATTTCAAACAAATATGTCATTAAAACTAATCTTTTTTTACAGATACTACCAAGAATATAACGTAACTAATTAATTAAATAAACAAAATTCTTATATATGATAAATAACTAACTTTCAACATTTTAATGCATTTAATAATTTTAATAATTCAATATAATCACATATTATAGTCTTAATGTTTTTAATTTCATCGAATTTGCAAGTTTTACGATTTTTTTTTTATTTAGCAGCTAGACTTATAATGCTTTTATAATTGAACTTTTACATGCGGCCTCTTCAGTGATAGACCCTAGACAACTTCCTAGTTGGAAATCCATCTTGTATGCATGCAAGTATATGTTCTACATTAATGCACTGAATTATTTAAAATCAGGAGGGATTTTTCATTCACCTTAATTTTCAGGAATTTTAAAATAGGGTTATAATCACCTCAACGAGACTCAGTGTTAGAACTTTTCATTGTTTTCAAGAATGAAATTAGAAAAAAAAATTATGACTGCTTAAGTAATTATTGCATTTACTACGAATTAGTGTACGCATTGCAACTCGCTCGACGAAAGATATTTTTAGATAAAACATGTAGTTAAAAAAGAACTAATCCTAAACGTATTAATTTATTTCGTATAACAATTTACGGATAATTTTTTGTTTACCTCTTAAATTGAAGTTTACAACAGAGAAAATCGAAAAAATAATTATAAAGTTAATCGATTATCATTGCTTGTCTAAAAAGGAAATTGAAATCATTACTTAGAGCAAGCAGAAATTTTTTTTTTTCTGATTTAAAGAATTAAGATTGGTACTGTTTTTTAAAAAATTATTCCTTCTTCTAAATTATAATCATTATTCAGTTATTTTTTTCTAAAAAGGGAGTGTTAATAAATATAAAAGTGCTGAATGTTTTAACTTTAAAAAAAGGAAATATCAATTTATAAGATAATTGTGCGTATTTTTATTTAATACTACAAGTAGCCAATTATTTTGATAAATAAATTTATGCACTTAGAAATGATCTTTTAAAGTAAACAAATCATAATTTTTGGTATATAAGTGAAATTTTGAGATCACGAGAATATTTTAGCCTTGGAATGTAAAAGGAAATGTAAATAAATACGAATAATTGGAGCTAAACATAAATAATTACAAAAATATATTAATTAAATGCAAACTATTTTTTAAAATATTTTTTATAAATACACTAAAATGAATTTTTTATGTTATTTACTTTTTCTTTTTAGTTTCTAAATTATAATTGTTATTAATTATATTATTAATAATTGCATTAATTATTATTAATTACATTATTACTTATGAAATCTTGAAATCAATTTTCCTCACATTCACTAGCAAGTGACACACATGTATGAAATCAAAATTTAATGGAATTATCGATTAGTTGCTAATTAGGTGCCAAAAATATTAATATATGTATTTATTCTGCAATTTTTTCAGGATGTCTTCATTCAAACACTAATCTTTGGCACAATAATTAAACTGATATAGGAATGTTAAAAATTGATAACTTTTATTATTTTTTGTAGTGCAAATATTTGTCAAAAAATGAGCCTTAATCTAATAATCAAATTAGTTCGAATTGCACTCATTAACTGTATTTCATAATTAATGCATCCTGAATTATATTTACAGCAGGAGCTATTCGCATATTTTTCCTTATTCGTTTTTGAATCTAACTTTACGGCATTTTTTATTCGTATTCTGAGACGTATACTGCCAAAACTTAGCTTTCGCATGACAGTTTTTTATTACAACTTGCTCGGAATACGAATATTTTCCCAATCGTGCTCTAAATAGAAATGATTTTAAAATAGGATTATCAAATAGACAAAGTAGGCAAATTCCTATGGGCAACTTTGGGGGATCAAGAGGTTTCAAGAATTTTTTCTTTTATTTTCAGAGTAATCTAATTTTGGACTTCCATTTACTTTATGGGGGGGGAGGGCTTTATTCGAACATATTCAATTTAAAATTGAGTATTCTTTAAATTTAAAAACATTATTCTTGAGATTTTTTTTTTAATATTTTCCGAATACGCAGAGGTCTGTGTGATGCAATTTTTCGAAATTGGCTAGATGACTCTTATGTTAAGAGGCCAGATGAATTTTCATTCAAAGTGCTTAAATTGTATTAAAAAAGTTCATTTTTTAAATACTATTTTGTTAAAAATGCTTTTAAAATAGAAATTTGTTTATACATTTGTAAGAGGAAACGTTTACGAAAAAAATCAAAATTTATTTATATATTTGTTTTTGTCGAAATTGGTTTGAAAATTCTGAAATCGGTTCTCTTCAAAGTGACGCACAATTAAGTCTTTTATTATTTCAATTTGTCGAAAATCTGTTACTTAAATATTCCTTTCATTGATATAGAAACACGATCAATAAAAAATATATAGTTGCGGAGCTCCTGACGGGGAAAGAAGGTCCTTGAAACTCATATTGTCTAAAGACTCCTGTTTTTCTTAATCTAAACCTAAATACTTTCCCTACTATGCTCTGAATAGGGTTTCCACCCATATAGTATTCTAACCACATAGCATTTTAAGGCAAGCATTTTTTTTTTCAAATAAAGTCTCTAACAAATCACGCTGTCGAGCATCAAGAAATATGCGCAGTTTGAAAAGACTTTTCATTAAAATTTTGTCTTTTGATATTCTCATTTCTGTCTGCATCTTCTTATCTGATTGAATAGACTAATGTCCCGTTTCAGAGGTACTCGGAAGCTATTTTAGAAACGATCTAGCCTAAAGTCCGATGACATTAACGACATATCCGGCATCCTATTCTCCATTTTCCCGCCACATCATTGTATACACAATCACAAAAAAAATGATCTTCGACCTGTCAAAGTACTCGAGATAGACTGATTGACTGTCGTCTCTGCAGCAAGAGGCAGAAAATTGAGATTGGGCCCCAAAGTCCATTCTCAGCTACGATACAATCCCTCAGTTGGTGGTACTTCTAGTCATTGTAGTTGAAGTAACTCGATCTCACAACATTATCTTCGCAAAGGAAGTGAGAATCATACAACTGAACTAGCGACTTGTGGCAAGCGCCAGTGGGAGTCATATATAAAAAGTTTCCCAAAAAGTCGGTTAAGAACCTTAAGTGGAGTTAGACATACAGAGTCTAGACATTTTTACAACAGAACATGGAAACGCAAACACCAAGAGAGCCGGTTACTGGGCAAATTTTAATCGGTGAATTAAGTAAGAGAATATACCGGATAAAATGCACTGTACAAATTTATTCGTATAACTATGTTGTGTTATTGTAAATATGTATTATATGTATACCATCAAATCTTTGTTGTACATTTCATTTAATATATACTTTTTTTTTTTTGCTTACTTCACTCATAAGGAGCTCCCTATACGCCTCACTTTGCGATTGCAATCGAAGATTTTATTTTAAAAACAACTTGTTTCCGTATGCCGGACATACTCTTAAAGTTTGTAAATGACTTTTCGACACACTCTGTATATATCACTTCTCGATCACTGAGTTCCAAAACGATTGCGTGGATGGGTGATTTCCGTATAAGTAAGAAGGTTCTCTCTGTCCTGGTGGGCATAGCGATGTTTTAAGATCTAGTTACCTCTACTCTAATGATGAGACTTACTTCCTTTGACAGGAAATGCGTCATGGCGTTGAATACAGTTGTTTAAGTTGTGGCTCTTGGGACTCCAACCTCAGTTTCCCTCTCCTGCTGTCAAGGCAATGATCTTTCAAAAACTTTGAAATAATTCCGTAACGCGAGAGTAATTCCGATATAGTACACACCGCTTCTATGCCACGAAGCCCTAATTGCAAATCTGTTGAACCAAGCTAACATGAATTGAATGTTTCCGACCTTTCAACACTTTCTCGAAATACAGCATGTCAATTGAAGAAAGTATATACATGAGTAAAGTTCTTACATAAACATATGTATTTTTAACAATTTTTTAAATTTTTTATACAGGTTTAATTATTTTAAATTCTCATCCTTCTATATATCGTCTAATTTACTTCCTACCTTCTATGAGGTTAAAATTACTATTCTCATTAATTTTTAAATAATTTTTTAATTTTCCCCCCTCCATTTTAAATCGAATATCGTTTATAGTTAACTCTTAACTCTTATGATTAGGTTTTGCATAATAGTAGAATAATAAATCTTGATCAATAGAAAAAAGCAATAATGTTTTTTTTCTTTGCAAAGCATTTATGCTGCTTTCTAAATGATAAAAAAAAAAAAAATTCTGGAAATTTTTTTCTTTTCCGAAATGAATTTTTGATAACTTTTATTATTTTTGTAGTGCAAAGATTTGTTGAAAAATAAACATACATCTTATCAAATCAAATCTCACTTGCTATTAATTACTAATTTTATTGATTTCTTACTATAATAATTATTTATTTATAGTTGCGATGCACATACTTTTAACAACATATGTGATCAGAAGGAATTATTGTAGAGATTTGCTAAGAACTTCCGACAATGTTTATTTCCTCTCATTATTGTTTAAACAAACCTTTAAAAATTTAAGCACTCTTATAAACTTTTTCTAAATAAGCTGATTTACTCATAATTTTTTCGAAAACAGTTTTAAAATCCTAATATTTTGCTTTTCAGAATGTGAATATTTTGGAAAACCCATGAAACAGTGAAAGATATTAGTTTTAATCAGAAAAAGAGAGTGGCGTTTAAAATATTTTGGGAAAAAAGAAAAATATTTTGAATTGTAAGCTGATTTTAAAAAAAATGAAAGTATTAAGAAGATTATCTGAAAAAACTCTCTTATTTTGTTACTAGATTTAAATGCCAGCAAAATGATGAAAGAGATGTTGAGGTTTGAAAATAGTAGTAAGAATACAACGAGAGATAGCAAGAAGGAAAAAAAAAGTAAAAAGTGAAAAATAATTAACAACTTTCTAGTAGATTTTCTACCAAAGACCTTTTGGCTATGCAAATAAACAAATAGTAAGCATTGACTGAATTGATTTAAATATCTTCCCTTAAATACTGATATTACTTTAAAATGATGCTTGTTGGTTAGAGATAGCACTAAGCTGTATATCCTCCAATGCATATCAAAGCAGCCTTTGTGTAGCCGTTTCGCTTCTAGGCAGATGTTTCCCCGCTTTTTCTAGATTAGAAGCTTCATAGGAGAATAATTCACCTCTATTATGCAGTTTCAAACATCTGTTTATTAAGAGATAGCCCTTTTTGGTTTACCTTCTTGTGAGTTGCTTTATTTTTAATCAATTTATTTTGAATTGATTTAAATTATACAAGTGAGTATTCTGGCAGTTCACTAAAATCATTTTTCTTCTCATTATCTTGATTAAAATTCAATACTTTCTTCTTTAAATCGTATCATTGATTGCTATTGATTTTGAGTTTTCATTGATTGACTTTATATGTATTAATATTAGTTCATGGAAACAAATTTCACGTTTTACATCGCTTATGCACATCTAAGGGCACTTAGGCACTGCAACAAAGTTATTCAATTTTGAAGGTTGACATAAAGAACTTCTGCCCCTAAAAATATGAGTAACTATTATACTATAATAAAACATATCAAAGTTCCATGATTAAAATTATTTCATATATTGTCATCGTGAATTATTCATCATATATTAATTGAAGGCCTTTCTTGATGAATTTTGGTGAAAATATGGTTAGAGTGAAAAGGGAGGATTGCGTTCCACCACATATTGTTTGGATCTTATTTCTTATTTTATTATTTTGATGTGTTTGTCGACTTTTGCAAGAACATCGGCCGAAATACCAAAATTCAACTAAACTACAACAAATGTTTCGATAATCGACGAGATTTACATTTGTATTAATTTATCTCGAGAGAAATACTGAGTAGAGAAATTTTAATGTACGAACTTAATGTAATAGTTATTCAAACTATGTATGACATTTTCGGGATATCTTGTGAAAGGAAAATGAGTGTGACTGGGGCCAATCCTGAAGTTATGCGAAAAAAGGAAATCTTCCCTCCCTCAAAAGTCGCCAATTTCGAAAACTTTACAACTATTCGTTCCAAATTCTTAGAAAAACTGGAGAACCGTTAGAACACCAAATATAAGGAACAATGTAGTTAAATATAATTTTTAGTGGTTTTATGTATAATTTGTATACTGAACATATGAATCGGTTTTACATATATTTTTATTAAACTTATGAACTTATTTTTTAATATGTATTTGTAACTGAGCAATGTGATGTTGTCTTATTCGCGATAGCATATTTTAAATCCGATTTTAAGAAAGGTAATTTTGAACTGGCATAACTTTTATAAAAATCCAAAATATGTTTAACCTGATTTACAATTTGCGTTTCAATATATACAAAGAAAAAAGATTTTGATTAAAACTTTGAACCGCTTTGTCAACAGATTCATTAAAATTTCCGTATTTTCCATACTACTTCTTGTTTCATGAAAGAAAAAGAATATATAGGAGTAATTAATATCATTAAAAAACGGACAAAAACATTGTCTAACGATTATGTTTACTCTTTTCCGATTTTGAATTAACTCCAAATGTATTCTGTTCACATTCACACGCAAAAAAGACAAGAATGAAAAGACTAGATGAATGTCCGAAAAATGTATTCTTCTCTACCCAAATTACAATTGTAATAAATAAATCTACTTTGCACCAAGCTCAGTGGAAATAGAAATTATTCAATCGATGAAAGAAAAACCCACGCTATCGAATACAAAACAAAAGTTTCGAATGACATTCGATGCAGCGAATTCTCAGAAACCAATAAAGCACTCGTTTTATTTTCATTTTTTTTTTAGTTTACTTTCAGCTGCTATCATATTTTTCATTGGTGAATGAATATGAAGTGTAAGAACGAATACCACGCCCGCGTGTTGTAAGTTCTTTCTTTCATCTAAATAGCCTATCTAACCGTTCGAAATTCTGTGACAGCACTGAGTGATCAGTTGTTTGAGCGGAGAGGGGAAAAACTGAGCACATTTTCCGTGACAAGTGGTTCTGAGCAAACAATAAAACGCTCGAATTCATATATCGATGTTATTTCAAACGATCGCCACGCCATCTCAAGAGTAACCTTGATATTGACTTGTTCGTGTCATTCACCTCTTTTTAGGAAGTAACTTATTTTTCTATCTTCTTAATCCAGAATACAAGGGAAAAGAAACATTTTATATTTTTTCCATCGAGTAGATAAAAAACAAATGTTTTTTAATGGATTCTTGTTTTTCAAAAACAAAATCGTTAACTCTCTGATAGTAATAACTGCATTTGGAACGCTGCGAAAAAAAAAATAATAATATATTAAATGTTTATGCATTAAAAATGCAGTAATTGTATATGCAAATGTTTTTGCATTATAAAGAAAATATTGAAAAATACATTTTTACAAAAAATTATAAGAAATATATTTTAGAACACGAACTTAACCAGTCAAAAGCTTTATTTATTAGTATTTCTAACGCATAGATTTTTTTTTTTTTTTTTTTTTTTTTTTATTCCCCAAAAAAAATTTAAAAAAGACAAAGGTTTAAAATCTACAAAACCTTTTTAAAAATACTCTGATAATAATTTCCGATTCAGAAAATATATTTTCAGCTTCAGTTGGATGATTTGTGTAGAGTACATTAAATAAAATTCCATCTTTTCTGATCCTATTTGTTTTTCTACGTGTTTATTTTAAGAAAGTAGAGAAACCAAGTTTATGAACAAAGAAGTGTCTATATATTTGTATGCAATGAAAGGTTTTTATAAGAAAGTTAAAATATTTCGAGGCTCACTATGTAGCCTAAAATTGTTTTTGTACAACTTGATTGCAACAAAGAATTTTGACAATAATTTCAAGCCTAGTCTGGCACTGAAGTGCTGAAATAAATCAACCAAACCTTCTGGTATAGGTTCGAATCTAATCTATGAGCTGCCAATCAAAAATTAAGCAAAAATACAGAAAAATAGCAGATTAAACAGTAATTATTTTTGAAGCAAAATTTTAAAAGCTTTAAAGCAAGAAGCGTTATAAATTATGTCGATGATTCGATACAGTGATATGCATAGATCCTATAGATGCTGAAAATTTTTATTGCCACTAATTGGGAATCGCAGCTTCAAATTCATTTTTAGTTTTATATCTATTTATCTACTTTTGGGTCTTGAATGAAATGACTTTTCTTATAATTTGCATTTGCTTTAGTTTTTCGAATTTTATTAATTCATATTGATTATTAAAAGGAAAAAGAAATTATTATTAAAGAAATTTGAAATTTAAAATACGAAATAATTGATTGATGTTATCACTATATTTTTATTCATTAGCATCACTAATAAGTTAAAAACTATTTTGTTTTTAACTGCATGAATAACTACACGAACTTCATGGTTTTTAAATTATTAAAGAAGGATATAGAAGGATTTTACTAATATTTCACTGTTAAGAAAGTAAGCAGGCTTATACCTGGCAATTTTACATTTATTGTCATTAGCAACTTTCATCAAAGTAACTTGCAATTCATTTTTTAAATTTTAAATAAATGACATTTGAGAAGCTTATATATTGTTTACTGAAATGGATTTTTTTAAATCTATCAAATTAGAATAGCATAAAGAATTAAATAAAGAATAGAATTAATTAGATTAGTATAAAGAATTTGAAATGCGAAATTTGGATAAGTGATATTTATAAAGTTTTAAAATAGCAACAGAACCTCAAAAATCTATTTTTTAACTTCAAGACAGCTGATGCCATATATTGGAAAAGAAACAGCTACTGTTTCGAAATATTTAAAGCAAGTGCTAACTTTCGGAATAAAATTTAAATCTTTCAAAAAGTTTAAATCCTGTTTCTTAATTTAAACGCTGTCGGAGTAAGTTACTATAACAGCTTAAACTACTAATATACTTGCTCTAATGTGAGAATTTTCGCCAAAAATAAGAAACTATAGCCTAGATTAGTAATTTCTCTCAGCGGGATTCTGTTAAATACGGTAAACGTGGAATATGTAATGAATTATTTTATCTATTTTTGGCTTGACTAGCATAGATTTGAATTCCAAGTCTCAAAGTCCTCTTATTCAGGCCTTTTTCAGTGACTGCTTTTCAGAGAGAAAGTATTTCCAAGTAGGAAGTGATCGACTGGCGAGGAATTCTTTCAACAACTTTTGCTCCGTGACAGGTGAATCGTGAAATTATGCTCCACAACTGCCTTAGAGTTATCCATCATTTCTTTCAGTTCAATTGTTTCTCTGATGAAAACACAAAATATTTCTCGAAATCAGAGAATATTTTCACAAACTAAGTACATGTTTGCACAGAAAAAAAAATAATTATATCTAATAAAGAAGTAAAATATTATTTTCCTTCGAAAGTAATTTATTTTTGTCAAAAATGTCTGCTTACAGTTCGCATGAAAAGGCATTTATGACACATAAATAGAATATTTTAACACTTAGAGTTTTACAGAAGGAAAAACAAGTAAGGTTTGAGAAATTCAAAAATGTCAAGAAAGCAATAAATATTTGCCTTTTCGATCATATTGTTATTTTCAGCATGATTTCTCCAAATGATCCTTTTTAACTCAATTTCTAACTGTAAATGTTAAAATAAAACAATGAAATATCAATATTTTTGTCAAGAAGAACTGTTCCTTTAATAACGTTAGTAATTTTTGTTCTGTAAAGAAGTGTTTAATTTCGTGGAGGAAAGGTTTCAAAACTCGGTTCAATTATTTTTTTTTATTTTACAAGTTTTAACTCGGTTAAAATGTTAATTTAAAATAAATAAAATTCAAGATCATCTGAATCACATTAAAAATAACTGTGAGTAAAATACATTTTAAAATTTATTAGTACATTCATTCCAAAAATATGCGCTTAACTTCTTAGAAAAAATACAAAAATTACGTTTCAAAGCATATTTATCGACGGAATATACAATTAATTGAATTCAAAATTCCTATTTAACGATATAATTGAATAATAATGTGTAAATATCTGATAACAAGGAATGTTAGTTGCCAATTTAACAACGCTAAGTCTTTTTACAAACAAATCACCAAAACGGCGTTGGAATTGGGGTTTTAATTAAAGGGCAGGTGTTACAGTCAACATCAACAAAGTCTCTAAAATATCGTTTGATTGATCACTTCTCTCTTAATCTCCATGTTTAGGCGAAGTACGCGAAACGCTGAAAGCTCATTCACCTATTTTTTTTATAATCATCAATTAAAATAACTATTCTCATTACATTTTTAAAAACTTTTCAAGTTTTTCAAAAACATTCAATAACTTCTGTTTAGATTTGTTTAACTAAAAGCTACAGAAGACAAAAAGAGATGGATATGGCTATGAAAACTAAACATAATCAGAGTCTCAATCTTTGCAGTAAATCTCAATCCGTCCAACTTTTTCAAAGCTTTCGAATAAAGTGTTTATAAAAAACAACAGGAAACGATCTGAAGTAATTATATTTATTACCTTGACTTTAACACGGAACGATATAGATTTTGGGAAGCAAAGCCGGATAGCAAATAAAAATTCGGGATTCCGAAACGTTTTGTTCGCTATTGCGCTATTATTCACTAAAAGTAGGCGACTATATTCTATGCATGCAAAAACATATGAAGGATAATCTTCCGAAGTTAATCTTGCAAAATCATATCAAATGAAACTTAGTAATTTTTTGCAATTTGAACTATTTAATTATAAGTGAAAAGGAGACATTTCAAGATATTTTACTCAAAATTGTGACAAATGTGGAACTATTTTTTTCCAATTCTGTACAAACAACCTGAAATTGGGAATTCCTGGTTAGTCCAGAAATTTGGTCACTTTATTAAAATATTAATTTAAATAAGAAATTTGATCCTTCTGCTCGTTAGATGTGAATCTATTACATATTATTTCATCGATAATCTGTTATTAAATTATAAAAATATTATTTATATACAGTTTATAGAATTTGCTGACATTTTCGATTATATTTTTAAAAAAGGAGTCTTTGCTATCCAAAATATTTTTTTTAAAGAATTCCATGCAGAAATCATTTCCCTACGCTTTAAAAAAATTGGTTTTATGTTAAAGATTCACAACAGAGAATTATATATTTTAATCTTGGACTATAATTTTTTATTTAGTTAACCTTTTTTCTAAATTTTGCTATCACATGACATAAATTATGATTTGCAGCAAAAATATATGGAAAAGCAAATTTTTTTTCTGGGAATTACTGCTTAGAAATTTCTGAGTTAGCTTTTAATCGTATTATCTTTCCTTCTAATGCAAATCTGAGTTATTTACGATACACATTTGTTAACTATTAGTCTAGATTTTAATTACTTAATCCTCTCTCCACGCCCTGTTAATTCCCACTTAATTTATAACTCGACACGATTTTTTTCGAGAACTGGATAATATAAATAGCAAGGGTCAAATATAAACAAAACAAATGTATTCTGTAGATGATATTTTTCTTTTTTCTTATAAAAGTATTTTCCTTTTTGAGCTTAACTAATTTTAATAATGGCCTGAATGTCAATGACCAGCTTATTATTAATAAGCTATGAATTATTAAAAAAGTATTTTCAATTTCCTATTTGAAATATTGAGAATTAATTTCCAGATAAAAATTATATTTCACGGCAAACCGAAGAATAATAATTCTGTGTTATAAAAATGGGACAAGAATATCTACTGAAATCGTTGTTTTGTACTTGGCAATTAATAAACTCTTTTATTAGTTCACGCTTTCTGTTCAGCTCTGGATATAATTTCCAGATACAGTTTTAAATAAAAATAAGAGGATAAAAATATAAAAATATGAAAAAAATTAGATTTATATATTTATTCTTGCTTTTATATTTTTTTTCGGCAGCAACTGAGACGGAAAATATCTGTCTGATTACGAGGAAAGCAATAATAAGAAATATTTTTCTTATGAAAATATTTTCTTGAAGCTAATCCTATTTAATTAATGCATAATTATTCTAAATTAATGAAATTAAATACTCATGACAAGGATAAAATAAGTCAACATGTGTTTAATTACGCGTGAGTTTGAGAATTAGAAGTACAGTCGATTGAATTAGTTTTATTTCTAATTTGCGAATTTGGATGGCAGAAAATTAATTTATTCATAAGTGAATTAGGTCACGAAAAAACAATAGATTGATTTCATTTAATCACATATGAATTAAGCCATTACAAGAAATGAAGACTGTTTAAACTGTCAAAACAGTGGTTCCCAACAGATGGTCCGCTAGACTGTGTTACGTTGAAAGGTCTGGCAGCATATATAAAAAAGCATATGACAGGTAAATATATTATAAATGTGCCTCAAAATACGCTTTTTAGCATCATTTCAAAACGTTTCAAGGGGAGGGGGTTATCCTCGTACTCCCTAAAAGGGTTTCCCTCCCTTAAGTCGGAAGTAGAACATAGTTCAACTTTTGACTCAGTGGTCCTCAGATTTCTGCGAGTTGGGTCACTGTTTTAAAGTAACGTAATGGGAGTAGGTCTTTCTAAACAACTTCCGGTTGAACCGATATTCGCATATTTCAAATGAAACATTTTTTTTTTCATATTATACATAAAGAAAATGATAAAAGCTTCACATGCTCAGTATAGTTCTAGCGTAATCTATCCATTCAGTCGTACATTCCATCTAAAAGTTTTTCAAGTGATGCTAGTTACAAACTTCGGAGAATCAAACAGATGGCATTCTTCAAACCTGCCAGAGATCCACTTCTCAGTCTTTAACGGTACAGGATACGATCCTTCTCATTCGTGCGTTTATAGTATTTTGTACTAAATAAAAGGTGATTTAGACTTTAAAAAATGAAACCACCTCATGACTGTTTCTTATATTAATCTAGAAATTTTGCAGAATCTCGACTGTAATAAGAATACTAACTTTTATATATCATTCATTAAAAAACTTTTATAAGAAATCAATTTTCCTCTTATAGCTCAACAAGTCTTGCCAATACCTTTAAGTTCAGCCCATACTTGACAAATATATTGCAGACGCAACCTACAGCTAAGATATAAGCATTTTTTCAAGGTGAAATTAATACCATAAGGTAATAGGTTGGCTAATTCTGTTATTTGTTGAAGCGAATTTACTATGAACTTAGATAACGACGTTGTCTTATATCTGCTTCCTACAATGAGCAAACAAATAAATATGCTCGACTGTAACAACCAAACACAGAATTTCACATTTTTTTTCATTCATTTAAAAAAATTGCACTTTGATACGAATCTTATTTTTTTTTCCTTATTAAGTATCAAACGCACTGCAAGTTTCCCTTAGTATGAGAGAAATTTTGTTTGATTTTTCGTTTGTATCTGTGTATTTTCTTGTTCCCCCCATTTTTCTTTGCATTTGTGCTTGTATTCTTTATATTTGAAATTTCCTCCACTATCAACTATGTACTGACTTACGTTTGTAAGCCTTGTGGTATACTATGGCACACAAGGAGCTTATACCTCGAGACTCAAAAAAAAAAAAGTAACAAACCCAAAGATTTCTCGTTAATTTCACTCCCAAATAATATTCAACTGATTCACCCCACATATTCAGTTTTATGCACCCATTTAAATCTTAATAAACAACGTCTTATCTAATATAAGAAATAATTGTCATGTATTGAAAGCAAAATTATTATGAATTTATATAGTAAAAACATCTCATATCTGTTTTTTACATTAAGCTGAAAATTTCACAGAATTTCACAGCTGGTCTGTTATATCGTTTATCTGCACATTTTTCTTTTTTTTAATTCAGAAACTTTACAGTTGGGAACGCTTTTTTTTTCTCACAGACCTTACCAATTTCTCTTAGCTCGCACCCAACCAATATCTATTTGAATCATTTCAAAAACTCAGATATATGTGCTTATTTAAATCAAAATTAAAAATATCTGTTTAGTATCAAAGTGAATCCTGTGATATATTAAAAGCAAAATTACTCTGAATTTATATATAAAAATACATCATATATCTTTCTTACATTAAACTAAATATTTCATAATAACAGCCATCCACGCATTCTTCTTTCATTCATTCAAAAACTTCGCGAGTGGGAACGCATTTCATCTTTTTCTCACAATGTAACAAACAGTACCGATTTCTTTTAGCCCACACCCAACCAATATCCATCCGACTCATCTCAAAAGCTCAGATATATGCGCTCATTTAAAGCACAATTAATAATGTCTCGTCTAATATCAGGGTTAATCTAATCGGAGGCCGTCAATGAATGAGCAGAGAAATCATCGTTGCTGCGAGGCTGGGGAACCGACCTGCACTCAAGACGACAGCAAAGTTTTTCCCGTCACCTACTTACAAAAGCCTTAGATACTGCCGCGGGCCAATGCAGAAATAGGTCTCACTTGGATCGGCCACTGACATCCCCAGCTGCTTCATTCATCCTCTAAACACAGCTGACAGATACTTTAATATCCACTGGGCTGTCGAACCATCAACCATACGCGCAAGCTTCGTACGGATTACTATTTTGTATGTCTGGATCGGGTAAGTTCACGCATTAGATAAATGATTATATTAGGATGTAGATTATTACTTAGAAAAGCAAGCAGATTTTATATATACTATATATATTTTAAAATTTATCATAAATTTAAAAAAAATTTATAACTTGACTGCCTATATATGTTTTTAAAGACTTATATTATATTAAAGATATAATATTATATGAGATGGATGGGATATAGAATATTAATTAAAGGTTATATAGTTTTTAGTTAGATGGTTTAATTAAAGAAACCTTTCAATCCTCATTTCAAAGTTATTCCAAATTTGTGATATCAGCAACTTGGAGATTTAATGGGACAGAAAAGTTGTTATTAAAAAATTGGCATATCAATTTATTAGCATTATGGTATTGACAACATTATAATTCATTAAACTATTTTTCAATTTTTTAAAATGATAGATATAAATATTTTAATTTATGCCTAATAAATTTTTTAAATATTAATAATCTTAAAATCTTAATGATGTCCATTTCATTATTTATAGACTGTTTCTAAAGATATCTGGAAGGAATATCAATAAAAAATGGCTTAGTTATTTTAATTATATTTAATGAATTAAGTTTTATTGACATCTTGGAATCAACATTTAACCATTTATTAAAATATATTTCCATATTTTATCATATATATGTTAAAAAATCTCAAAAATGGCAGCTTATCAATTTAGAAAGAAAAATTATAACATTGAATTTGTTATTTGAAAAATTTTATAACATTGTATCGGATGACTGTGATTTGGATAATTAAAGAAAAATATTTAATACTTTTAAATAAAATTTTTAGAAGTTCTATAATATCGGAAGCCAAACATTTATTGGATATTGAACACCTATTTTTGATCATTTAATATTGATCAGTGTCATGATTATATTTAAAATTAATTTTTTATTGAATTAATTTAATCATATGAATTAAAAATTTAATTGCTTTATATTTCTATTGCATTCACTTTTTAAAATCTTATAATATCGACTGTTCAGCAACCAGTTCGCAAGTTTTTAAAGTATTTTTTCAAGTGAGGAAAATTTAGATTCTTAAATTATGTGATGTTAATTTTGCGACTTTATGTTGCTAGGAATTTAGTTATATATTTAAATACTTTTACTGACAAATGACTAAAAAACGGAAACTTTTTTTATGATTCTCATGTAGAATATTATTTAATGGTATATTTTTTCAAGTGATATTAAATTTTTAAACTTTATGTTATCGCATTTAAACTTTCTTTTCTGCATCAGGTATGTGGGATTTTGAATATTATTCAATGGTAGTTTATATGAGATTTTATGTTACTAGAATATAAAATTATAAGATTTTCGACAATATTCCATGATTATCAATCAAATTAAATACTTATGAATTATTTTAGATGAAGAATGGGTTGTAGATAATTTTTTTAAAGTTAAGTATCAAATTTTTAAACATGGTATAACTATATCTGTAAAGTAACATGTTCAATTCCGTATATGACATTAGTAGAAATATAAATTACTGTATTATATTAGATTTTCAGGAATTGGTAAATTAACCGGAATGTTTATTGGCAGCCGAACGGATTATTAAAACTTATCTTTGCAATTTGTTTTATGTTTTAATTCATTTTTAACTAAAATGTATACTACATATAGCTTGACTTTCAGATACGTGTTAATAGTGATATTTTTTACTATTTGCGTCATATTAATCCTAAATTGCGTATTTTTTATTTTTTAAATGCAATTTTGTAAATCGATATAAAATCATTTTTTAAATGAAGCAAACATTACAAATAGTTTGACTATCAGTTACTCACTTATAGTGACATTCTCTTCTATTTTTGCCGTATTAATCTTATATTGCAAAAAATTTTATTTTTTCCCGCAATTTCATAAATTCATATAAATAGTTTCATAAATTCATTCTAAACTTACATTTTTCATAAAAATTAATTAATAAAAGAACAGTAATTGTTAGATTAAAATCTTTTTATTTAAAAAATTCCAATTTCGAGTCAAAATTATGAAAAATAAATCATTTTCTTAATTAATCATTAGGTTATATAAAATTAATTATTAAATAAGGCAAAAATGTGAGTAATCTAAATATCCCTTACAGTTCAATGTAAGGTTAAATACTCTGTAATTCTCTCAATTTTGTTCGAAAAATTCAGAGTATAATTTATACTTTCTCACTAATTTGTATAGTCCATGCAACTCAATTTGTGACTACAGTAGACTCGTACCCGACTGAGGATTATCCATGGTCCACTACAGATAAAATGATATTGCAAAATTTCAATCATAAATTATAAAGAATTGCTTTAACACACATTAAAGTAAGTAAATAAAATAAAATAAAAATAAGCGACCATTTTTTTTTTTTACTGAAAAAATAAACCAACAAATTTGTAGATCCAGAAATCAACTGTTTACGAAATTATGGTTGTATATACAGCCATTCAGCTTGAAATAAAAATTGTTCAGAAATATTATGTCGTTTTTCGACTATTTTGCGCATTATCTGTGGAATTTGCTAATGCATACTTGCCGCGTCACCCATACCCGTGGATAATTGGGAATTTACAGTTTTTAATTATTTTTCTTCATAAAAGTATCATCTACTTAATTCTGTAAGAAGACAAAGTGTCAATGCTCTAACGAAATACGGTCTCAATTCTTCAGATTTTCAATAAACTTGCAAATATTTTTCTGTTTACATTTTCTAATCAGATTTTATTTTCATTTGCAAAATATCAGCAGCGAAAAAGAATTGTAACATACATAAGGTATTACATTAATTCTCAATTGAATTATGGAAAGACAAGCAGTTTCGGCTATACCAGAAAATTTAATGGAACTATTTTGTTAATCACTATGCAAATGTTTAGCTGTTCACTCTCAGTCGAAGATGTGATTTAGAAAAAATTGTGTTCACGGATATTCGTTTTGAAATGTTTTCGACGAGAATAAATGATCAAATGCACTTTCGGAACTACCTTCTCTTACAATCAGAGTGGAAAAAACTTTCCTGAGAACTTAACAATGGAAATAAAATGACATTAAAAAGATATTAAATTTGAAATATTTATCAAATAAAATTCAATGAATTTTTTTTGAAGTTCAGATGATTTTTTAATTATTTTTACTTCCAAGTGTTGAATAATCTGAAAGAAAATGTTTACCCTCATTACCGTTAAAAGTTAACAATTTGCATTTTAACTCTCCAATACGCATTAATTTATTACATTTGCTACTTTTTTTTGCACATGCAATAGATACTAGCATGTATAATAAATGTAATAAATGTAGTATTATAATGTAATTAATTCATTGGTATAATCACAAAATGAAAACGCACTAGCCAGTAGAAAATGAGAGTTATGCAATTGGAGGATTAGAAATCCTTTGAATGGGATATTATTTAAACCACATTTATCTGCATTCAAAGCGCAGTGACCAATGAGAAACGTCCCAGATTTCTTATTACTTTTCAATATTTTAAAGCGATGTCTTGGTCACTTTCCATAAACATTGATTTCATAAGAATTATCTTTTTATTTTATTCGTAGAAAATTTTACAAAATTATGTAATCTTAACAAAAAAAAAATTAACATCTTGTAAACTTTTAGCAAACCAATTTAAAAGTTTTGAACGTATCTATAATTCATTTTTTTATTTTTTATTTTTATTTATAAAGTCATTTTAATAAAATTTAGCGATATAATAAAAATTTTAAATAAAATGATTGAATAAAATCTAATAATATTATTAAATTAATTTTATGCATATAGAAGATGAAAATATATTACATTTAATATGTACTGAAAGGATCAAAATTACGGAAAAGTACGAAATAAGGGATATTTGTAAGTTATTAAACTTCTTGCTTGAAAATATTAGTAAAATGGCTGATTTCGAATTCAAAGTATTAATAATCTCACATGCTATACATAAAATATCACCAGATAAATATCATTGTATGTGCTCTTTGATTACATAGGTATCTTGAAAATTCAATCAGGCTGCGTGCGACGATTGTACTAATGATATTATTGTTCAATATAAACACAGAAAAGAATAGTAACAAGCAATATAAATTTTGCTTAATAATTTATTTCATCTCTTAATTGAAATTTATTCAAAAATTTTCCTTTTAAAAGAAAAAAACTTATCTGCTAATTTCTTTCTTTCAGAGTCAATCTTTTTTCACACACAGATTCCATGGAAAACTGTAATTTATTATTCTTAAAATATTTCCTTTTTTAATTTATAATCACAAAATTTCTAAGGAGGCAAATATATTCAGCTACGAAAAAAATATTGCGACAAAAAAAAGTATTTTAAGTATGCAACTATTATTTTTTTTCTATTTTACTTTCAAATGTAAATGAACTCATTTGGATTCTCTATTCATCGTTGTCTAAATTTAATCTCGTTTTTAACAGAGTTATAAATTCCAAACTATAAAGAAGTGGAAACCATAGTAAAATAATCATTTGTATCAAATTTGAAAACCTACACAATAAATTATGTATTCTCCATGCTTATGCATTTTAAAACTGTCATCTGTTTTGTTAACATGTCTCAATATACAAAAAAAAAGTGTCTTGACCTTTTTAATCAAACAAATCAAAAAGAAGAACTCTCTTTTACTGTTTTCTTTTGTGAATTTAGCCGTTTAAAATAATTCTTCGCAAACTTTTTCCAACCGTGACCGCTTTTTAGAAGGAAAAAGTTTTCGTGACTCTATTTCCGTCAGAACAACTTTAGGTGATTCCGAAATAAGAAACTTTTAAGAGCAAAATTTCTAATCAATTATCAACAGAGAGAATTTTCAGTTTCATTATTTCTTAAATTTCAAGGAAATATTTGGAAACAAGATCATTTTCCTAATTAATTTTGCTTATAGATAAAAGTTTGTGACAGTTTTTCCGAGTAAAACTCTTTTTAAAACTCAAATTAGGAAAATTTTGCAAATAAAATAAGATTTAATCAGTTAAAGACTTTGCTTATAAATAAAGTTTTTGACACCTTTTCTGTTAAAAAGACTTTTTTGCTACCTAAATTAATGAAATTGTGCAAGGAAATGCAACTCTTATCAATTATCCACACACACACAAAAGAAGGCTTCCGAATTTCATTATTTCTCAAATCTTAAATAAATTTTTAAAATTAAGATGACTCATTATTGACTCTTAATTTTTTTGCTTACAAGAATTGAAAAAATTCAAAGAAAAAATGGTGGAAGAGTTCTCGCAATCCTGCCCTCGCGTCTATCAGAGCTCGTTTGGGGACATCATCCTGAATATAAGAATTTCTAATTTAAAAGGATGGTTGATAAATAATTTTAAAATAATGAGAACTAAACAATAGCTGAGTAAAATATATTAAAATTCCTAATCAAATCACCCACACGTTTTACAAGTAGACCATTCTAATTTAACTTTGGTATGTACTGCGCAACATGGGTCGCAGAGCAGCATAAGAAAGCGTAGTTATTAGTTAGAAGATATAACAATTACGTTTACCACGTGACTGTGACGTCAAATGATGTGGACCATTGGGACAACTGCAACTAAAATTTTTAATCAGAAAAAGTAAAAAATTATTTTCTAAATTAACTTTATTAAAAATATGAGACTCAAAGAGTATTGAATTGCATAGTGCAGAAGGGCGAAATGCAAATAAATAAAAATATGAGAATTATGAAAAGTAATTAAGAGTTTTTGGACTAGTACATTAAACAACAAATGTACTAGCCCAAACTTTAAAAAAGTTTCCAAGATTTCAGTAGAGACGCGATTTCAAAATAAAAACGTGAAAAAAAATGTTTAATATATGTGCTATGAAAAAGCTTAAAACATTTATGAAAAAGTGAATCACTGAATAGAGAAAAAAGGTATAAACTTTGTAGTTCAATATGCTTAGTTGAAATTCTTTTTATTCTTTTATGAAAGTGAACTAGATCGGTCTATTTATCACTCACAAGTGAATGATTTGTTTACAAAAACATTCATTTTCATTCAAAAATCACTAATGGTTTTATTTTTCAAAAACTAGTTTTAACTTTTAGAGAAAAGTTCGGTATTCTTTATCTAAACCGTGTGAAGGAAAGAAAATGCTTTCTATTGACATAAAATAGTCTTAGTTTTCGATGTTAATCTCAGATTTGGTATACGTGATTTTTGAAACTCGGTTCTCACTCTAAATAAGATATACCTGAGATTAATATTCCACTCTTACTTTAAATCTAAACTGTCACGGCTGAAAAGAGAAAAAAATACATAATTTTTATTCTCAATTCTTTAATTTTTTGTTTTCACTTTTGATTTTTATTTTTTAATCTGAAATTCTCTGAACACCTTTTATTTGTACTGGTAATAGGGCAAATCTCCTATTTTTCTCAATAAATCCATGTCTGATAAGTTTAATCGCAATTAAGCTAAACAAAGCAATGCTAAAAAGACAAATTAGTTGTTTTTATGAAGTTTATTTTATTTGCATCTTTATTTCCATTTGAAAAAAAATTCAAATCTAATAAAAATAATTCCAAAAGAGCATTCAAAATCTTTACTAATTACTAAAAAAATTCAAGCAATTAAAAAGTTTGAAGTCCGGAAAAAAACGAGATGTGGCAGTATGAATATTTCAGTAAAATGCTCGTGAATTATGAAGGAATAATTATAAGCACGTAATGCAGCCATTAGCGGCCTTTTTAAGTTAGGTTTAAGAAATCTTTTGTAATTCTGGCAAGAACCACAAAGTTCTTAGCTTTCTTTTCAGAATAGTATAGCCATTTTTTGGTAGTAATTTTAATTAACTCTGAAACTGCCAAGTAATCCTTTTTCCCTCATATACATTATGAAATATTTTGAATTTTAATTTGCCAGCAGTTACTTAACATGATACCCAAAAATACTTACTATTTATAGAGTTAAATTGTTTGTATTGTCACTGAAATAACAATCTATAAGAAATGTATTTTTAAAACTTTTAACCATGAAAAAGGTAACAAATAAATAGGAAATCGATGAGTGAATAAGAATTGCTTTTAAAATTTCTTAATTAGGGGAATTTGTAATTGATGCGAAACATTCAAGTTGAAAATAACGATGAAATAAAGGAAAAAAATGAGTGGATATAGTTAGTCAATTTAATAATCGTAGTAATTTAATTCAATATTTTCCTTTCCGTTTTTGACAATTTCATTTAATTATAATTAAAAAATGTATTAAATCAAGAAAGTTTTTCCTAATAAATCTCATGCTTATATTTTCAAATGTTTATTATTCAAATATTTGAATAAATTATCTACAAATTATTGCTTAGAAATATTTTTTTTTCATTATAGCAAGGTAATTCGATATCATTACAAAACTAACAAAAGTTTTCTCGTGTATGTGTGTTTTCACGAAACGAAACGTAAATTTCACGAAATGAAATTCATTTTAGATTAAGATTACTATTTCTTTTTCAAACAACTGTGGTCTGTTTGAGATTGATAAAGTAGTTTCTAAGTAATGTCAAATGACTAAGACAAAAAAAAAAAAAAAAAAAAAAAGCTGACATTCCATTGTCCAATTGTCTACACAGCATTCGCATGTATTAGATATTTTACACACGACGTAGCTCTAAGCGCCCTAGGCCTACAAGCGATGCAGGTTCTTTGTGGAATGTTTGCTCGAGCACGCAATACTCCAAACAGGAAATAGAGCACTATAGCAGGCTAAGGTGGTCCCCCTATTTGAGTGAAAGAAAATATAAAAATCCTACCAGAAAATAGATTTTTATTTTTGTTCATTAATATCAAAAATTTGATAGGAATTTATTGATTTTGGAATTTTATCTCCAGCTTCTTCATGATAGCGAACACAGTTAATGAGCAACAGATTTCATATCCTATTAGATTTTATATTTTTTATCATAGTTTTTCCCCCTTTTTTTTCATATTTTTTTAAGTAAATTCTCTTTAGCAAGTCGTTCAAATTTCCGCTCCAAAATAACATAGTAATGAGACTAACATACTATTGAAGTTGCGACTCAAAATGCGATAAATTAGTTGCTTTAGTCATTCAGTATAATGGCATATATTTATTTTTTTACTAATTTTTACTAATTATTTTTTTACTAATATTATGTTATTATGCTTACAATTTCTTGCAATAATGATAAAATTTTAAAATTGCAGCTTTTAAATAATTAAACAGCATATAATGGTAGTTGCTGCATTTTTATTGTCATAACTTTTTTGAATAAAACCAGATTTTTCGCTTCTTATGTTTTTCTCCTGTAACATAATCAAGACATAATTCTCATCATTGCATATTTTACTATAATTTCTATACATTTTTATCGGAAATAAAAATGGCTACCTTTACCGCAATATACCCTATTGGTTTTTGATTTTCCT
Source organism: Argiope aurantia (assembly GCA_026543865.1). Taxonomy (NCBI): domain Eukaryota; kingdom Metazoa; phylum Arthropoda; class Arachnida; order Araneae; family Araneidae; genus Argiope; species Argiope aurantia. Next base: position 613,631 of record JAPMOR010122725.1, on the reverse strand, counting down.
TCTAAGAAATTTCATAAGGAAGTAATAAAATTTCAATTTTGTTAGTTTCGATTCTAATTAAATTTTGTTAGCTTGAATTGCCCTGTGTTACACAAAAACATCTTTATTCGGCGATCAAACACCTTTCTGCTCGAAATGCCACATAATTTTAACGGTTTCTTTATCTTTTAGTCGAATGTCCTGATTTTAATCACCATCGTTTAAGATTTTTTCATACTTCAACAGTGGACAAATGCTTGTGGGGGAACGTTCCCACAAAAATCTTTTTAAATTTTTAAAATTAACTGATTTTTATCATCTTATTTGATATTTCATTTTATTGTATCATTTTTTACATCTTGTTCATAATATTAAGAAACATTGCCAAGAAATTTTATCAATTAGTTTCTACTTTTACATATTTTTACATAAAGATAAGTTTTTATATTTTAATCAAATGTCTGGCGCAATATAGTCAGGCATGGCACTTGCGCCACTAAACTTCACAATCCAATCCAATCAATTGTCCTGTTTCGATTCTAATTAATTTTTTTTTAGTTTAGATTTCCATGTTTCGATTCTAATTAAATTTTGTTAATTTCGATAGCCATGTTTCAATTTTAATTAAATTACGTTAGTTTCGATTGTCATGTTTCGATTCGAATTAAATCCCCTGGAAGTGATTTTATATCCGTAAAATTTTTGTCTGTTTTTGTTTTAGGAGATGTACCATCCAATATTTGTGATATTATAAATATTTTCTAGTACTGAAACATACAAGAAATAATTAAAAATTAAGAAAAAGCGACGTACAAACAAAAACCGCGTATTAATGAAAGATGTGCTAAAGAAACTAAACTGAAAAGGATTTGAAAAAAATAAATAACTATTTCGTCAGCTTTTACTCAGACCATGGCAAAATGGATCTTTTTCTTCTAAGGTACTCAGAGATGGCATTAAAAAAAATAAGGTTCAACATTTGACCGACAGCATTCAATAGAAATTCTGACGAAATACTGCGGAATGCAATGAGTAGGGAATTCTAAAACCAGCTTGGAGCCTTTTAACGGTTATGCTTTACCCTTGAGTAATTTGTTACGTGAGAAGACCTTAACACGAAGCACTCAAGTATCAGATGAACATCATGGATCATTGAAATATAGCTCTAGGGGCATCTCAGATAGATGGCAGAAGGAGTATACAAAAACTAACTAAAATAAAAACAAATGTTAAAAAAAAGAGCCTGTTTGAGGGTCTGTTCCTAGAAACAATTTTAAAGGAATTACCGTGTTATTTGCTATTTTAAAGCATGAAATTACTAATCAAAAATATAGGTGGTTATTTTAAAAAACACATAGTTAAAATTTGTTTTACTGTGATCTTCTTCGTTTTATTTAAATTCGAAGAATTTTATTAAAAATCATCCAATAAAAAATTAGAGTTAAGGATAAATAGATAAGGAGTTTATAAATAGATCTCAATTTTAGAGCGGCATTGGTTAACAAAATTAAATATTTAATTTAAAATAAATTAAATATTTACAAAATTACTTTTTGTTTAATTATTAATTATATCCTTAAAAAACTAAGCAATGCAAGTTTTAATAATTAACAACTTAATAACATAATAATAAAATTAGTTAATATTCAAAAAACAACAGCAAAATTTCTTAGACATAAATTTTTGTTTTTGTTGTCCTCTAATATTTAACTTTATATGATCTTACGATATTCTGAGATACATGTTCTTTTGCAGCAAAATGCGCAACATTAAATTGATGTGGCATCTTTGATATGCTTCGCATGAGCATGAATTGATTCTGTCTCAAATCTAACATCATTTTTTCAATTTTTCTGACCAGTCTTATAATAACCTGTTAATTCAACTACGTTACTCAACAACTTGAAGACTCTCTAAATATTTTTTCATAAAAAATGTCGGCATAAATGTGGATTAATACCCATGATTAAGTATTGTAATAGCATTAAATTTACTTGATAAAAAATATTTACATAGAAATGCTTTAGAACTGAGTGAGTGAAAACAAAAGAATTGTGCAAGTATTGATAGCTTATTCAAAGATAAATAAAAGAATTATGCAAGTACTGACATCTAATTCAAAGATAAGATATACATTTCCCTCTAATTTTATTTATGATAAGGTATATGAATAAACTTTATGCAACTGACTAGAAATACTAAGCAACCACGTAATAATCTCTTGCGTCATTATTTTTTTATTTATGACGTCAAGTTGAACATGCTTTTAATGAAATACATTCATATAAAACTTTAAACTCAAATGCCAAGTTCTATTAAAAATGTATTGCGATTCTTTAACCCGAAAATTCATGTAGTAAAATCTGATTTGAATTATATCAAAAAGTGATTGCTTGTATTTTTTTAATTTCAAAAGCTGTTTTCTCATTTCTTATTAATATTCAGAGATACTTCTCCAATTTTTAAACTTAGGCTTATCATTTAAAAGAGAAGAGAAAAAATATATATTTAAGTTTTTTTTCCTTGCAAAAATAATGCAAAATAAAAAAAAATTTGAAAAAAAAATCTAGAAATATATGTTTTGGCATGTTCCGTTAATTAATTGGTTTTTATTTCAAAATTAATTAAAAGAATGTCAATATAATTCTAAAATCTTACTTGATTCTACTAATTGTTACTAACCACGGAGCAAATTTCGAAGATTTCTAAAAAACAAATTGAATTTTTGTTGTACATGGAACGTTAAGGAACTGTAAAATAAATTAAAGCAGTTTTACATGCCTAAAACTATTAAAATGTTGTTAAATATAAACCCACAGCGTTGAAAGAAATTCCTATAGAACTGAAAGGTTGGTAAATATAAGTAGAAGTAAAGTTTAAATTCTTAAATAAAATCCACAAAAAGCATTAAAATAAATGTTTAAGAACAGATAAATTTTGCATCAATGTGAAATAAAATTTTGTAATTACCTTACTTTTTTATAGACCCCTTTTTTCAATTATGAATTCTCTCACTCTTTCTTAGTAAATTTTAAATAACGTAAAGAAAGAAAAAACGAACACCATTTGATTTTAAATATGTGATGGAATGACAAAAGGCAGACGATATTTTTAAAAGAATCAAATATAAATGAAATGCAGATAAAATAAATGAACGAATCTTTAATAAGTAAAAAATAAATTTCAGATCATTGTGAAATAAAAGATATAAAAATTTTATTTTTATAAAATCCTATAGATTGCTATAAAAATTATGATTATATTATTAAATTATGTTCTCACTTCTTCTTTTGAAATAAAGAAAAGAGAATTCTACTCCATGCTAAGTCTATGATCGGAACAACAAAAAGCAGACGATATTTTTAAAAGAATCAAATATTGGTAAAATTCAGGAGAGATGAAAATGACAAAAAAGCAAAGATCATATTCATGGAATTAAATAAAAGAGAAAACAATTTTCTCTTTGCAGATACATGATTTTATATACTTTTCTTCTTAGAAAGATTAAAACAATGAACTTGTGTTGAAAAGTGAATATTAGAAACAATGATAAAATCGTTTTATTTTATCCATTAATCCATTAAGGCTGCTTGTATTTCTTCTTTTATTATAACTTTTATTCATTCTATATTTTTACTTTGAGCATTGAAGGAGTGAATTTCACGAAATTATTCCTTAAACCAGATTATCAGATCTTTCTGATATGAATGTTGTTTTTATTTAAATTAGCAAAAATCAGTTTCTTAAAGATCATGCAACATTTTCCGCAAGCTTAACATTGCGATTAAATTGGTGATACGACCGATTTACAGAACTTATCGCAGCTGACGAGGATAAACGTACTACTTTAGTTTAAAATCCGTATTTAAGAGATGAAGAATGATATGAATTCATTAAAAATTACCATGTTACAGATGTAGGTAAAAAGGAATGCTGCACGATCATTCCTCTCGCAGGTCGTGAACAGTAATTGAGGATAAAATTCACTTAATCAAAAATAAAAATAATCTTTGAAAGTTATTTGCATTAGCCACGTAAACAATTTAAAATAACCAGAAAGTCTACTATCTGAATCAAGGGATTGAGCTCTAAGCAATCTAGTTTACTCAAACGGTAAATAAAAATAAAAAGTTCGTAAAAACCGTTGTTATTAAAGTATTAAAAAGGGGAATATTTTTTATCAAAAATATGCAAGTAAAAATAAAATTATAAAAGAATTATGGGCTGACTATGAAAATTTTAATCGCATTGATAACATATTTTAATTTTTAAGGAATGCTTCGGAAATTTATTTTGATATTCGTTTCTCATTTGATTTTTTCACAGGATTTTTATCAGAAGTTTATGATTATGATGAAACCCCTTTTATGATTTTGTTTCTATGCTCTTATTTTCCCAATATTGTTTTTCTTTTCTTTTTTTTTGTACGTTTTAGTACAATAATTAGATTGTATTTTTAAAAAGCTTTGTATTTTATCTGTTCTCTTTTGTTTAGCATATTTCTTAACTCCTCATTATACCTGCCATGGTGTCCTGTAATTAATTTTCTGAAATTCACTAGTAGATGGAACTATATGTATTGTATCAAAACTCAATAAAGACATTTCATTGATAAAAATATCATATTGTCGTGGGGACACACAGTTACAAATAATTTCAGAACTCAAGTGCATGAAGAAAAAAAGGAAAAATTGGTTACAAAATTTTATAAATTCTATATTTACAAACATGAAACAATCCAAATGAAATGATAGCACGTAAAAACGAATATAAATATCAAAGTTCATTACAAATCAATACCAAT
>JAPMOR010122725.1:576158-604066 GCA_026543865.1 Argiope aurantia | reverse complement strand
TATTAATCTTATTAAGATAATTATCCTACCATCTTATTAATCTTATTAAGATTAATAAGATTTTATAAAGATAAGATTAATATAATTATTAATATTAAGATAAGATTAAATATTAAATACTAATTTTAATCGTAAATTAATACTTTAATTTTTATTAATTAATAACATTGTATAATTTTAATAAATTACTACTATTTTATAATTTTAATAAATTACTAATATTTAATCTATTAATAGTTTATTAGTATTTTAATCTTTAGATTTAATTACGAACTTTCGAAATGTTTCACTTTACTAAGTACCAAATTCTGGAGTGATGATTACAATATGCTACATGTTATATGAAATGGTGAATACAAAATTAGGGCTGTTGTTTTCCAAAGCGCATTTCTTTGAAATATTTTATTAAAATAATTAATATTGTTAAATTGCTTTTTGTCGCTTCTTCTACCGGTCATATTTTCGCACTAAACATAGCTAATTGATATATAAGAAACATCTTCAAGGTTAATAATAACCTTAGCATTTGCAAGGTGGAATTTGAATAGTAAAAATATGCTCATAACAGATAACAAAAGTATTAAGGATGACTAGGCTATCGTAATTTTATATTTCAAATGAAAATTTGGTTACTTATGAAGTATTGCGAATTCTGTAGACATTTCACGTAATCAAAAATCAATCGCCGAAATATTCTAATTGCATTTGCGTCACATTTTCAATGTAAAATCTTTCTTTTCCTGTCATAATTTCAATTTTTACAATTCTTCGACAGATAAATGAATGTTTTTAATGTTAAAATGTTATTTCCTGCACCTTGGTTTCATCAACATTTTTTGTTGTTGTTTTTGTTGCTGTTACTTTTATTACATTTTAAAACCAAATATATATATAATAAGTGCTCTTTTAATAAGTGCTCTTTTTAAAAAAACACCTTGAAAGAAGTTTCATATTTTCAAAAGAATCGTCAGACGCATTTACTTTTTTATCTTCAATGAAAACTGAAAATCTCGCCCATTTTGCAGAGTTCGTTTTTCGTTTAAATTATGCTTTCTTCCTTTTTTTCATTCTCTTAAAAATCATGCATTCAAATCGCAAATCCAATACTTAATATTTTATTAGCTTTAATTTTTCCAAATTGTAAACGATTTATTTCATTGCAGTTCATCAAACCAATTATTTTGAATTTCAGCTTATTATCATTTTAAGAAAAAGAACTATTATGTATTTTAAAAAAAAATCATCAATCGCAGGATTGATATACTTAAATAATACTTTATTTGCATTGACGAAATTTGTAACCAACTCTTTGACATCCTATTAAACTAAAACATCTTTGATAAATAGCTTTTATTTATTAAATTTAATTAATCTTTTCCTTGTAGAGTTTTTACTGTTGCTTATCTTTGAATACTGTAAAAATATTGTATAGTTTTTTAATGCATCTTTGATAAATGGCTTTTAGTTATACATTTAATTAATTTTTTCCTTGTGGAGTTTTTTAGTGTTCTGTTGCTTATATTTGAATACTGCAAAAATATTGTTTGAATACTGTAAAAATATTGCTTGAATACTGTAAAAATATAGTTTTTTTTATTACAGTGAAAATAAGTGTTGTAAATTAATTAACTGCATCGGGCTTGATTAAATATATACAGTTAAACTTCTGTATATAGAACTTAAAGATTCCTGAGAAAAAAATCCAACGTATAAAAATTTCAATATTCAAAAATGTATATTTTAAATTTTTTATCATTCTTTTATTGTAAACAATCATGCAGAGATAATTTTTATGCTCGAAGAAGATTTAAAAGTATTTAATAATCAATGCAATTTATTTTTCAAAATATTGATACTGTGCTTATTGAAATTTCATTCTTTCTTGGCTTGTCTTTTTTTTCCATCCCACTTTTGTTAAACTGAACTTCTTACTGGTTCTTTAATAGTTCTTTTTGGAAGCCCTATTATATAAGAGGTGTGAGCTAAATTTTATTTAAACTGAAAATTTCTCTACAAATTAGAAAAAAGATTTATAGAATAGAAGCTAAAAATAATATTTTGCTCACTGGTAAAGATCTGTTATTATTTTTTATAAATACTTAAGGTTTTCTGGAGATTTCTGTTGCAATAAGAAATTGAAACAATCTTTCTTATTTAATTTATCCCTTCCTGTGAATGAAATCAACGACCACTTTTTGATACCAATAGGTATACATAAATTTTTATGGAAAGATTTTTTTTTGATACACAGAAACTGCTGAAAATCCAAAATTCCTGAAGAAAGTTCGATATATAGAGATTTTCGGTAAATGGAATTCGACGTCTGGGAATTTCACTAAACCTAATTTCCCCGAACGCATTTGAAAATTAAATACAATGTCATAGAAAAGAATTTATAAAATCAAATATAGTCTTTTGATTCGAAGAATGAAAATATTACTTAAAATTATTGGAATATGATTTACACCGAAGAAAAAAACGAGGTTTGAATAACAAGTTTCAACATGAATTATAATCCATGTACGTCGACTGAATTGTCCTGAATATTACAATAACTGTAAATTGAACTTTATACTGACGTTTAATTTAGTACACTCTATAAAAATGATTTTATTTAAATTTTTAATCTCTAGAAATAAATTCATATTAGATGTTATAAAGATTTAAAAGCGTTTATAACTGACTTTTCTTTTAAGATAAACTTGAAAAGACCGCAGCAAATTTAAACATTTTCTTTTCTCTAAATGTGCATCTACTTATACACTATTGCTACACGTACGAAAGGAATATATTTTTGTTATAAATATGAAAAGTAAATATGAATTGATGATATAAATACGAAAACATCATATTTTTGTTACAAACACGAAATGATAATATTGTTGCTACTGAACGAAAAGATTGTAACGTTGCCACTAATACTAAAAGAATATATTATTGTTATATATATATGAAAATATTAAACTGTTGCTACGGATACGAAATAATTATACTGTTATTTCAAATACGAAGTAATAATGATGATAACACATATTAAAAATAAATTATAAATCATTAGAAGAGATTATTGGAAATCATTAATTATATTGAGTGAAAACACATTATTACTATAGTTATTCAAAAAACAATTATACTATTACTGCAAATACGAAAATAACTTACTTTAAGTAGAATTTAATCACTGAGATATTTTTTTGCGATATTTTGTATAAATTCTAAAGAAATAAAATTGCTGTAGATACTTTTTTTCTCCTTTTTCTGTTTTTCAAGTTCTATTTATTTAATTGGAATTATCCTTTTGAACTTAATACATTGCATTTTTGAAATTGGTACTATTATATGAAATACTTAATGTCATAACTTGCCAAAACACATCTGTATCTCTCCAAGATATTAAATTATAAATAAAATAACTTACTTCTTATATATAAAGTATGTAATGAAATATATACTTACAAAATAAATCTTGCTGAAGCATTAATACTAAAATCAGTTAACCAAAATAGGGTTTAAGCCTTACCTAAATATTAAAAAAGTGACTTAAATTCCACGTAATATTAAAACTCTTTGGAAATACCTCTATTTTCAATCATCCTCCCTTTTAAATAAATAATTGGAGAACAGAACTCTGATTCTTACTAAGAAATGAAAAACCTTTTTTGAAATTTTTTTCAAAAATATCTACTTATCAAGCATAAACGTATTCTTCTGTTCATAGAATATACTAGAATTGCTTATTTAAAAAAACGAATACTATTGAATCCTGAATATTATAAAATGATCTTACCAACCATTTAAATCTTTTCAAAATCTGAATAAAACGATTTTCGTTTCACTTGCAATCATTTCTCCGTTTTTGTTTTTTTTTATAGTCAGCACTTATAACAAATAATTAGAAAAATAAGCTTTGATTCTAAAGAAGAAATCAGATAAGCAGTTAATAAAATTATTGTCATTTATTTAAAAAAATATTCCCTTATTCCTAATATTCACTAATTAAAAATCTTTACTAATTGAATTCTTCTGAAGACAGAATATATAATAAAACACTTTTTAAAAAACATTAATATTCTAAGATAAATTTACCAAAAGGCAGTAAAGTCTTTCCAAAATATAAATAAAATAACTTATATTCCTCACAACAATCAAATCCCTTTGGAATTCATCTACTTTCAATCAGAATCACTTGTAAATAATTGAAAATGCTGACGCTGATCATTAAGAGCAATTCGAAATATTAGTTTTAAACTTTTTGCAGTTTCCTTGTAAATGTTTTCACTTAAATTTCATTTCAAAATTTAATTATTTTTGATCATAGAATATATTATAAAAGCTTTATTTAAACTAGCACGTCTTTCTGATTCATTTATTTAAAAAAATGAATTAACCAGTAATCAATTTAAGTTTTTCCAAAATATGAAAAAATGACTTACATTCCACGAACATTCAAAAACCAATGTAAATTCCTCTTTTTTCTCTTATCATCACTTAAAACAAGTGATTGAAGAAGTGGGCCTTGATCCTTAAGAAGAAATCAAATCATCAACAACTAAACTTTAGCAGCTTTTTTGAAGATATTTTTTTCTTATCTAATTTTAACGGCCAACTTTGTTCTTAACTACGAAGTATATAACAATATCCGTTATCCTTTCGTTCCTTTCTTGTATATATACTCTTTGACGAGAATTTCATAGATTATGATTTTACGATAGAAAACATAATCATAATCTTATAGATATTCAGTTTGTGTCTAGAATGCGTTTCAGAATTGCAATCCGTGCAGACTCCAGTTCTTTTTCATGCCACGCCAGAATAACACATAATATTACCATAAGATTCCGAAAATCGTGATCGAAGTGACACTCTAAACCACCTATATTGTTGGAGAGAGTGATTTAGTCACATGATTCATCTTTTATTTTCTGGACTATAAAGAAGAAAGGAAATAATATGCCGTACCATCAGGCCTACAAATTGCTAAGTTGCCCGGGATATTGACCTTTTCATTGAATTAATTTTTTTAAGTTAATGTATCATTTCGAGAACAATATAAACAAGATTCTAAAAACGAGCAATAAATGCTGCAATGGCTCAAAAGTTGTATGAAACATAGGAATAAGTTATTTCTTTTTCATTCAGCCTTGATTCAAATTCGCATTGCTTTTATCTTTGTTCTTTCCATTCATTTATTTTATATAATTTAATAATTGATTAATTTAATTATCTACTTACAGCATTTTTTATTTGAAAAAGAATTGTTTAATTCTATTTATGTAATTTTAGTTACATGATTAATGTTCGTGGAGTTCAAAATTAATTTGTTGAATAATTTTTTCTGCATTCTTTCTTTCAGCAAAAATTCATGTTTGCATCGCTGCTATTATCCCTCTTTCTATTAATTTACTTTGGAATAATTTAAGAATTTATTAATATAATTATTTACTTACTACATTAATCATATTAAGATAATTTGTTTAAGTATGAAATTATAGCTAAACGACTGATGTTTTTATTAATTAATTTTAATTTTAATTATTTCCGAAGTTCAAAATGAAGTTATTGAACTATTTTTTATGGAATTCTCACATTTTTTTTATATATATAATTACTCAACGTTTGTTTAAAAAAGCATGAATATGGTGTTAACTTTGTGCATATATTATTTTCATTAAATTAATTTGTAAATCAATTTCATATATTTTACTCTTATAATTTATTGATATTTATTATGATAATAATTTACTGCATTTTTTTTCAAGAGATATATTGGCAACTGTTATAACGTACAATAAAAGAATACCAGATTGACAAAAATTGTGATTTTTTTATTACCATTTAAAACATTAGAAAATTGTGTCCGTTTTGTTCAAATCAAGCCTTTTTAATTCTATTTTTCACTATTTCTATCTTACAACAAAATTTCTGTGAATCTATATAATCGAATGTAAATAATGCTGGAAAAATTTCTGAAATTAAATTTTAAGCTTAAATAATATTGATTAATTAAAATCAAAATTATTCATTAGAAAATTTTTCCTTCTTCAAGTAAGAAAATGTAGTAAATAAATAATTCATTTGTCTACTTCCGTCCTCGTATATAAAGAGATAAGAAGCTGGAGAGTTAAAAGATTTTTCCTATTCTTCTCTGACAACAATCTGGTCATTTTTATTAGTCAAATCAAACCATCAGACAGAATCATATGACAAATGCTATATGCACGTCTTTTAGCATTTAATTACACGTTGTTCCTTTAACTCTGTTCTTTGTATTCACGTCCTTTTTTCTCCTATAAGACAAACAATGGAATCAAAAATCAAATTAGCGTGACATGTGCCACATGAGCAGGAATTAATTCCATTAAAATGTTTCTTTGGCATTTATAATTATTATTTTATCTAACGTATTTGATTTGCCTTTGACCTATAAAAGGAATCATTAAACATACTAAAAAATCTTTCACATTCAAACGCTTTGAGGTGCACGGATGAAATTTGGTATATGTCCTTTACACCAAATTTGTTGATTTATATCCAATCATGAAGATTATCCGTCTGTCTACTTTAGTATACTTTAGATCATGAAAATTATCTGTTTGTCTACTTTAGTACATTTTAGATCATGAAGATTATCTGTCTATCTACTTTAGTATAAATGAGAATGATAACTACAAAACATAAAAAGTTAGATAAAAAAAAATTGATGCACAGTTTTTGCATCTAAAGTGTTGACCAGTATCAAATTTTGAAATAAATCCGTTTACGGGTCGATTATTTATTGATCTGTAAATTCGTATGCCTGTAAAGCGATCAGTCAAAAGTGGAACGACTTTATATACGTAACATTTAGAATGTGTCCTTCGCACTAAAATTGAAGTTTTGCGTCAAATTTTGATTTTAATTGATCGAAAGGAAACTCTCCAAAATGCATACTTGGTTTTCTTCACTATACAATGAAGCACGAAATGCTCATGTACGAGACTCTGTCATTTCACACGAGGATCGGAAGGGTATGGAAATACTCCTTTCGCTTTGTCCCGCATTTTAGATTTCTTTTCCAGGCCCACGTGGAGTTCATAGTCTTGCCCAAAGTGTACAGTATAATTTTCATTCGGTAGGGGGCAACACCCTCATCAGGGTGTATGTGAGAACGTTTCAAGGAGACCATTTCAGCAGGTTCGTTTTGTCTCCCTTTCTTGGCAACAAAAGATTGTCTGGATTTGAAATAAAGAAAATTTGAAATATATGATTTTGATCTAACTAAATTCAAACATTTTTTTACTTTGATTTGCTAGAGAAGCATATTATGTATAACTCAGCCATGGACTGTAGATGAACATGATGGTAATTTCAAATTATTGTCAGATGAAATTTGAAGCATGAATTAATGTCTACCTCTAACCTATACCAATTAGAGGATTTTTTTATATCTAAGAAAGTTCTCAAGGTTTTGTTAAAACACATTAATGATGTAAATTGTATTATTATAGCTTGAGACTAACTACAATTTCTCATTTGAGAAAATATGTAATTAATATGATAACATTCATATATATGTTTGTTAGCAATTACTTAAATAGAGTTAAGAAGTGTTAAGTAAGACTTACTATACAATACATGTCATTCTCATGTATCATGTCATGTCATTCATATTCGATTAATATAAGGAACAATCATCAATGAAATAATAATGAACGAAACCAATTCGATGAAACAGTGAATTTATATGTTAACTGATATGGGAAATTAGCAACAGCCAGTAAACCTTTCAGATAAATTTTGATACATCCTCATTTAAGCTATTTATGATAAAATTCTAATGGGAAAAAAGATAAATAAAAGACACAGTAAATGAAAAAAGTCATAGAGCATAATATGAAGATTAAACGATGTCTTAGGACATGAATTTTCTCTCGACAGCAGAATAATATTTTTCCACGATCACTCTTTTTAATTGAAGCCAAAAATTCAATAACATCAGTCATTGCGAATAATCGTTTGAGAATGATCAGCAAGCAGAGCAGGAATTCATTGGGGAAAAAAAAAAACCTAAAAGTCCTGCGAATGCATCGACGTAATTTTCAGTTCATCCTCATTAAAAAATTTGTAGGAGAAAAATGTGATTGCCTAATTAATTATTCATCAGTCTTTATGAGCTACAAAATTGGAATTACTACTCAAATGGTCGAATTAATCTATATTCAGCAATAATTATAAATAGATATTTACGAATGATACAGAACTCAGTGGTTGATTGGGAATAAGATAAAAGTTATGGAAATCTTCGGATATAATTTTCGGTCCGTCCTCGGCTAAAATATTAATATCACAAAAATATGATTACAGAAAGTTTTATCAGGGAAATACAGACTGTTTTCCAGACTGATAATGATTATCTGTCATTTCACGCAATGCCTTTCACGCTTTATATAATTTCACTGGAGATCTTCTGTTTATGTTCGCTTTTATTGTTTTCCAAATATAGCGTCAAATTCACAAAGAAAAATCATTGTAAAAAAATAAATTTAATAAAACCGCGGAATTAAGGAAAGAAGAGCTGAGATTTAAACCAAGTTATTAATAAATATAATATGTCATGAAGAATTCGATATTGACAAATACTTTTCTTTTGTTTACCTTTAAAATTCAAACCAATGTCTTTCCTTATGTTTTAAGAACTGATGCGGGCTAATAGAACATATAAGTAAAATTTTTTTTTATTATTTTTATTCATTTTAGTCTGTAGTTTTTTGTTTTCTTTATTAAAGCATTTAGTTACTAATTTTAAAGAAAATTATTATTCGAATTCAGTCATTCTATTATGGATACTTGTGTTCATATATATATATATATATATATATTCAGGTTAAATTCTTCCACTAACGTAGCTATTAAATGCCTGAATTATGCCAGATTTGATATTCCTCTTTCCTATCTATTTAAAGTTTAAAAAAATTATTGCAGTAAATCATTTCCATTCTCTAATTTTTTTTTTCTTCTGACTTGATTTATCTTTTCGTTTTCGCACAGTCATGGCCATATGAAAATAAATGGCCATGATTGTGTGTTGTACGTGCTTTTAGATGGAATATTTGAAATTTCTGATGTAAAAGGAAGAAGAAGTTGGAAGTTTTATCTACTTCTGGACTGTTTGTAGTTAACCCCTTCGCATGAAATGACGTGTTTGACACATGTGTCAAAGGACGCGGTGGTCTGATTCTTTTACTGGTGCTGAAGGGTTCCAGTCTTGAAGCGCAATTGCATTAACAAACTATCAATAACTGCTTGGCGCTCGCCGCAACGGGCATTATTTAAAAATATTTCAAATAATTTGTCAGCAAAATTTGATCTTTTAGTCATGAATTCTTATGTATTTTTGAATATTCACTAGATCAGGTCTGCTTAAATGAGTACCATTTCTAATTTTATACCACCAATTTGAATCAAATTCTTTTTTATTAAATCTTTACAGAGCATGGTAAAAAAATATGAAAAAATGTAACAAAAACATAAGAAATAGTTATAAACTTTCTTGATGCTTAGAAAATTTAAGAGAAATGAAGTTTCCTAAGATTATTTTTTTGTGTGTGTAATCTAAATGTTCTCTTCAAATTTTTATAATTAAAATGAAAATATTTACACTTGCTTTTAGGTTCGAAGCATTATAAATTGTGAATCAGCCCAACGCAGTTTGAGTTAAGCCAAATTGGGTGTTCTTAGTGGTAGCTGTAACCTTTCCGTCAAGCAACGACTTGTTTCATTGCCCGATCGCAGCTGAACTAATAAAAGTTGCTAATCGCCCTAATTCAAATGGTATGTCTGAAAGGATACTCTACCGAAAAGATATTCTTGGATATGTTCGAACCTTTTGTTCTGGCCGTGACTATCCACTCGACTTAATCCAGACCTATAAGACGCTAACTGACACATTCCAAATTTTAGATCTGGAGCAGTTTTAATCATTCAAGTGAGAATAGTTTGCTTCACTTTGCGATCTAGACGGAGATATTAAAAGGACTAATGAGCGCATTCCAAAATATATTCCTAAGTACACTTTGACTAAGTATTCTTGGAGCAGTTTTAATCTTTTGAAGTCAGATTGACATATTTCTCTGTGCGATTCAAGCCTAGCTATCAAAGGTTGTTCAACTATCCATTTGAAATAGCAGATCTTAGATAAATCAGGTTAAGTAATTTTGGAGTAGTTGTAAATTCACATACTAGTAAATGGACATTTGATATATAAATTATTTCTTTCTTGAAGCTGTAGCATCATGGAATTCTATATTTTTTAAGTTGCTAATTTGCACACCATGCTTAATAAGGAAAATTAATAAATATATCATCTTAAAGATGCTGAATAATTGAGGAAGAACTAAGAATTGGGATTTTTCCCCCTGGAGAAAATTTGCTTTGGGGATAAAAAAAAAGGATAAGCATGCGGACAATGATTATCAACTTTGTGAATAAGTTTTAATTCAAAATCACTAACTCGTGAAGAATAATTCGAAATAGTGACTTATTCGATAGCAAATATACATATAGTACTTTAATATTATTATATAATTTAAGGAAACTTTATGAACATGTGGTTTCAAAACTGTATTCATCTTAGAATAAGAAATAATATGGCTTTTATCTGGTAATAAAAAAAATACAGAAGTTCCTAGACCATGAAATATATCTATGCTGGTCTTAATTAGGAATAGAAGAGTTAAAACGTTTAATTAATGTATTGAAAACTTTCAATTGATCAAAACTTTAAAATTATGATAACACGCCATTTTTAGTATTAAGGAAAAAAAAATTTTAACTGCTCATTAAAATTTGAAAAGCATGTTCATTAAAAACATGTGCGTACTCGTTTTCAAAACTTCGCGTGTCTCCCAATTATCAAAAATATTACCTGTTCTGAATGTTCATTCAAGCTCAACATTACGGATGTATCGATATTAATTTTGTAAAATTTGTTCATTTTCTAGTTAATTTATATTTTGTAATTAAACTTATAGCGTGACTTCTCGCAACACAGTCTTTTCGCTTCGATTAACAAACAAGAATTTATGTGTAGATGAAATAAAACGAACGTGGCTAACTTTCTATTACGTTCATATAAATTTGATAGCTTGACCACAAACATTTAATGATATAGAAAGCAGCATATCACTTCGTTTTCTAACAGATTTATATTTTGCAATGCATATGGTGACACAATTTTTGACATCAACAAATTTTCGGTAGAAAGCATGATCTGTGCATAAATTGATATTAAATTAATGTAGCTTATTTTCCTTTTGTGTTCCTTTTTAGAGTGAAAAATTGTTTCATTACATTATAAAATTCAAGGACAAGTAATTTAATAGTAGTAACCATATATTTTCAGCCGACACATAATTGGTACTAGTTTGATCTTCGATGTAGTCACCAACTGATTGCTTCTACTGAAATTATCGAATACCTGAAACAGTACTTGTTGACGATTTGGATGGAGAGTTTATCGCTTTAAAAATTCTATCGCTTTAAAAACTATTAGGTAGGCATTCATGAATTATTTGTTTGCCCATTATAGATGAGATTTACTCTAGCCCCTATGGTTATGTTGAATCTCTAAGAAGAAGGAACCAGTTTGTGGCTTCCGCTACTGAATTGTTTCAAAAATTCCCTAACAGATAAGAAACCATCCGAATTGGTACTCAACAGAATTAGTGCTGTTTCTGATATTCTAGGGCGTCCACTTCTTTGGAAGCAAGCTGTACACAAAGTTTGCGATTTCATCAAAGTACCATAAATGCTCCAAGTGAATACAATCCTGTATTGGCTAAAAATATGTGGTTGCGATTTTTAAAATTTTAATTATCGCATTTAACATTATAGAAAAAAATGAAATGCTTCCTATACTTCTAACATTCTTTAAAGTTGCTTTTTACAGAATGTAAGAATAGAATATTATTCTCATTTATAGAATATTATTTTCTATCTATAACTTTCTAAATTGTCTAAATCACTATCTAAATTATCTATCTAATAATATAATTCTATCTAAATTACTTTCTACCATATGGTGAGGTTTTTTCTCAAAATGATATACACTATCAAATGGAGCTTATTTGCAATAGATAAATTGTTATTTCGTTTAGCAAAAAAAAAAAAAAAAAAAAAAAAAAAAAAAGGCAGTGGTGGCCTGGTGGTAAGGTCGCAACATCGGAACCGGAGGGTTTCAAGTTTGAGACCTAATTCCACTGCAGAACCGTCCTGTAAGCGGGTCTGATGCACGTTAAATCCGTCGGGGCCAAACGTTCTCCCGCTGGTGTGATGTGGAAATTTAGAGGTGACATTTTAGGGCTGACAGCTGAAGTGTCGTCCTCGTCATCTGACCGCGTTTGAAGATTGTGAGATCCGTCCTAAATTAGGCCTAGTGTTGTTTTAAAACGCTACGGAAACGCTTTAGCAAAAATTTACTTTACAATTAATAGTTAGCAGTTTCAGAAATGCAGTAACTTTAATAATTCTCGGGTGCTGTGCAAATTGTGAGGTCTGTGCCTCACAATTTGCACAGACTTCATACTGAGAGAATCTTTCCTGTATGAACGAAAGCTACGTCCGCTCTCACGAAGCGATATGAGCAATTGGCAATCAACTTTAAAATCAAATTGAAAATTAAGTTTAAAGGGAAAGAAACACAGACAGTTGCAACAAATACACCCTATGAATTTTGTTCCATATTGAAAACAATAAAAAAACTGCTCACTTTCTTTTCTCATATAGTATAAAAAGAATTTATGCAACAGGAAGTGTTTGTGAGCATTAAGCAAAAGAATTTCCCTCAATTAAGGATTCAAGTTTTGCTCTGCCTTTAAAATATCGGCACCGTTTCCTTGAAATTTAATTTATTTTCTTTTGAATTTTCCTCGTATTTGAGTTATTGCTTTCATCCCATTCGATTACTCAATCATGTTATTAGGGTGAAAACATATTTTCTTGCTTCCGGTGCCAAAAGAGATTTATTTCAAAACGAATGTTTATTTTTCCTTAGAGGAATAAAAATAAAGCTTTTTTTTTTTTCATTTTTTTCTCAGCTTTCTCTTGAAAGATGTGGCTTTCAACAAGGTAGAATAAAGTTAAAGATCAAAATGTTTATTTTCTAAAATATTTTGGGAATTAAAAGTAATATATATACAACTCTCTTTACTTTTTCTTGATATATATGTTGAATGTAATCAAACTTTTCTTTTTCTTCTTTCTTCTTGGTGAATAAAGTTTAGATCAGAATAAGTGAAATAAAGATAAAAACAAGAATTTTCATACGAAAAATTAATTGGAATTGAAGATGAAATATATAATACTATTTGATATGATTTTTCATGATTTTAATATTGAATATAATAAATTATTTCGAAAAAAGAATGTTCAAATCAACAAGAGATTAGAGATTCAATGGAACAAATGCAACAAATCAACAAGGCATTAGAGATTTCCTTTTGATTTAAATTTTGGAGATTAAATTTACTCATAAGTTTATTTCAGGCACTTATTAAAAAATTCATAGCTTAGACTTTTTTCATTTCATGTGATTATAAATAAACACAAACATAACTTCTTACTCAGTTCTGGAGAAATTGTCAAAAATCATTAAATAAATTATCAGAAATGAGAGCTAAAAATTAACATTCAAGAAATTTTGAAAAAGTTTTATTTAAGAAAACTTAATAACTTTTAAAGAGACAAACTGTACATATTTAAAGAGCATCGGGGGTAGGATAAATAAAGGTCTTATCACTTTCCTCTCAGCATAAAATTGTGGACCTTGGGTAATACCACGAAAGCCTTGAATAGCATTGGTGGATATTAGATACGAAATATAAATCTTTGTCGTTAATCTAACATTTTTTTCCGAAAAAATCATACGAAAATATATTTTTCCGACTGATTGAAATCAAAATTTGATATTTAACTGCAGTTGTAGTTATCGAAACGAAACATACTGGACATAATTGCAGTTAACTACAATTCTGTTCAGTATATACAATTCAGTTCAGTATATTCAGTATATGACAGTTAAGTGCAAGCTGAAATTGCATTGCTTTCTTCAATTGTGGCGTTTACATGCATCCGAAAGTACAGACGGTTAATTCTTCGAAATATTAATTCAAAAGGTGGTAAGAATCTATATTTTAGATGTTAAATCAGTGTACCAAATTTTGTCTACCTAACTATTATACGTTTTGTAGTTATCGAAGATACACGAACAACCGCATAGACAGACTTCTTGTGAATGAATTTCTTTCAAAAGTTAACAGAAACTTACAAATTTGATAAAAATAAGCAATCTATTTTAATAATTCCAAGTTATTTTAATTTTCTGCGCTTCAGCTATTTTTAGAAATTGTAAGCAATCAGTTTGTTTAAATCAAATGATACTTGAAAAAGCATTATACATTTGCAATCCGTTTCATAAAATGTAGTTGCAATTCTGTTAATTTTCGTTATGATTTTCGTTGTGCATATATATTTTTTTTAAGTTCTTACTTTTTTCATATTGTTAAGAATTTAAATTTGTTTCTTTTATTCGAAAAATACCACATCAGTTAATTGGTGTCTTTAGAAGCTAAAAATACCATTCAAAGTAAGCAAAATAATTTAAAGAAAAGATGAACAAAAAAAAATTATAGCGATTTCAAATAATTTTTATATTCCTCTTGAAATAGAAGACATTGAAGTCGTCCAATAGATAATGTTAATGCTCAATTAAATGGCATGAATACACAACTGTTTAAAAATGGCTCCTTCTCCAACCATATATATATATAACAATGTGGGCGAAGAGAGAAAAGGCACTTTGAATTTTTAAACTTCGCTTTTATTCCATCCCGGGAAACATAATCTATGTACAAGCAAGAGGCGAAGAAGTACATCATTCTACATCACACATCACAACACAAGAGCGGAAAGAGAAAAGAGCGTAAGCGGGACAGAAATATTTATCCCGATGTTTATATATTGTGAGATTCTGATAGGGATTTCTTTACACTGTCCATATAGGTAAGGGAATTATAGGGATTTTTTAAAAGAATTTGTTTAGATCGATAAATTTTTATCACTTCACTCGAAGTGTGGGAACCGCTGACTAAAGCATTTTTACAGAGCATCTGTTGCATTAATTAAATAAAAAAGATTGAATTGGATCAGGAAATAAGAGAACAATTTAGAGTGATATATTGTTATATCAATAACAAAAGATCACTTACATCAGAAGTTTATTGAAATGTAAAGGTTTACTAACTTACTGAGGTTTTATCAGAGGTTGTCTTTTTATTTTATTAACCTTTATATTGCTTGATTTTCATATTTTTTTTGTACATTTCCGTATACGATGCAATAAAATATTATTCAGTTTTTTAGTGCCTAAGATCATTTTAAAAGGTATTGATATTTTTGATATAACACAAGAATTTTCATAAAGCTATATTTATAACTAGAGATCACGAATTTTAAACAGAGGTTTATTAAGGTTAATGAAGTCCCTTGAGGTCAAATGAAGTCAAGTCTTTATGTTTGTTTTGCTTGTTTTTTTATATATAACAGAAGAATCCATAGTGACAATCAGTGCGATCTCTTCTATCTATATCTTTACTAAATTTGTTCGTTTCTCTTTCAGAACAATATATAAATTAAATGCAAACGAATTTAACCTAAGTCATGGGAGAATTTTTCCATATTCAAGCGAATGGAGTATTTTTTCCATATACTGTTATAATTAAATTGGCTATAAATAACTTACAAAGGCCTGCGTCACGCGGATTCCAGACTGAATTTTTAAAATTTTTCGATCCTCTTATTTTCTTATGATTATTTCTGTAATTGCCATGTGAAATAGTCTTTAACTTTAACGTGAGAACATAGGTTATGATTTTACGCTCTGTTGAACTCACGAATACTGAAGCGTTTATTGAACTTGGGTGATCTAATTTACGTTCTTTCCTTATTTTTTGTTTACTTAGTGAGAAAATAAATTATTCACTCATCTTCGTTCTTTTATAACATCAATTTACATTTTGATGCTGCTACTAAAACATTTTTTTATAAACGATTATCCGTCTTTGGGAACCAGCATGTTTGCCGGCAATGTTAAATCTCTTATACATAAAGTAAAGTTCATGATTTTTTCAAAAAAAGGGGAAACTTGTATAATGAAGTTGCGCCCCATGATATCCTAATGCCATTTTAAATTTGAGTGTCTGGGTAATGCATTTTGATCTGCACGTTTCTTTTGATGTATTGTAATTTCACTTTCTGATTCCTCATCTAAACTGGAGAGATCATTAGCAAAATCCTTCTTCCTTAGTTTTCAGCAACTGAAAATTAGCTGCATAGTATTGGATACCTATTTGGTTAAACTGTGAAAGCTGCAACGATTGCAAAGATGGAATATCTATTGTTAAAAATCGTGTAGAAAATACTTTTTAAATAGCCAAAATTCAGGAAAGAAATACACTGCAATTTAATTAGTATCATAAATAAGACAATATTATGAAATTTAAAATATTGTAAAAATCAAACTCACTTTGAAATATTTTCGAAAGTTATGGCGGAAAAATTTCAATGTTTCGCTTAATTTTTAATTAATTAAAATTCTAAAAGAATTTCAAAAATTCGCTTCATTTTCACCTTTTAAAATGTATATGTGGCAAATGTAAAAACTCTGGTCTAAGGTCTGTCCTATAGAGCACCACCCCATGCACAAACATTTTTTATAAGAAAGCTCCATAAAGAAAATGTTCATCTCTAAGAATTATTTGTTTGTGTTTGTGGGTGACAAATGCTTATTCCACATTATTTAAACATTTTCTTCTGTTATTATAATTCTTTTGGATCTCATATTAGTTGCCTTTGTGAAGTTTGAAATCATTCGTCAAATCGTTTTAAAGACAACACATTTCATTCAATGGCCTATAACTTTTATTTCATTTACTTTCTTTGTAAGTTATTGCGTTTACATGCATGAGAAACAGACCAACAGACGCTCAACCTTTTGACAGATTTGGTTCAAAATTTGATAAGAATTTTCATTTTAGATACTAAAACTGTGTACTAAATTTTATCTATCCAGCTCATTACGTTTTGTAGTTATCGTTGTATTGTAGTTTGTAGCTCGTTAGTTTCGTAGTAACATTTGTACTCGGACAGCCAAACAGACTTAATCTGAATAAATTTCATTGAGATCTATAAATTTGGCATAAAATAAATACATCAAATTTTATCTGTCTAGTTCAAAGCGTGTTGTGTAAGATATCGCGTTCACGGGCAGACAGACGATCAATTAGTTATAATTCCCAAAATGAATTTTGCGAAATTGGGAAGAACTCGAGATTCCTCAAAATCTCGAGTTCGATGGTTTATTTATTTATTTACGACTATACTTCGTATACGAGAAAATAAAAAAAGTACCCGAGAAACATAATTTAACAAATAATATTTTAATTAATCAGCACATAATATGGTGAGTACAAAGTTTTTTGATTAAACGCTTACTTGCAGGAACATTAATGGCAAAAAATAAGGAATTTGTAATTTGTGGTCAAATAAGAAAGGAATGTATGAATTCCATCCCCTTTTTGATATATATTTGATTTTAAAATTTAATTATTGTTTTCAGTGTATTGTTGTTGTTCATTGTATTGTTTTCAGTGTATTGTTGTTGTTCATTGTATTGTTTTCAGTGTATTGTTGTTGTTCATTGTATTGTTTTCAGTGTATTGTATTGTTTCCATATAGTAGGAAATTAGTAAACTTAATTACTGCTTTAAAGCGAATTTGTATTTGAAGCATTAAATTTGTGTTATTGTTTTTAAAATTTTGATTATACGTTTTTTCATTCATATGCCATTTCTCTAGAAAGTCCAGGTTTCCCTGGTAGTCCCTGAAAAGATATATAAATGTTGATTTAGTGCATATAAAAATAAATAGGACAACATTTACGAACCCATATTCAGACCATTTTTACTGTCTTGTACATGAAGTATATAGAAAGTATTGTAATCTTCAAAAAATTCGAACTCGGGATTTTAACGAATCTCTATTCAAGATTTTAACGACTTCCCTGAGCTATCATCTAGTTCTGTCTATTTCGATACTTTATATAATTCATTAACTTAACCCTTCGCAGATCATAAAAAGTATACTTTCCATTAAATTTATTATTTTAAAATATACTTAGTAAACTATTTAAAGAGAAAAAAAATATAGGCTTCAAAAATTTCGAAAAAAAATCCAAACTTATCATATGCTAGAATTTGAAGACATTTTATAGCGATTGCAAAAGCTAACAATGGCTTTAAAAAAATCTGATAAATAGTTTCATCACAATGCTATCAGTGAAAGTTTTAATAGTACTGATGAAACCGTGATTTAATTCCTTAAAAGTCAGCGGCTTGATTCAAGTCCTTTATCAACTGGGTACCCAAAATAGAATAGAGATATAATGTATCTAGAATTTAGAGGTCATATTACAGGTATATTGACATAGTTTCTTCTCAATGTGTGGCAACCACTCTAATAAAAAAAGCTTAGTCCATTAGGAGCTTCATTGTTCAAAGCATTTTATTTTTGTTTTCATCTCTTTTTAATCTTCGTAGTTCAAAATAATAACTTTTAATGAAACTACGTATTTAGAAACAAGATCAATGACAAGATAAAGAATATTATTTTTTGTAAATGTAAGACACTGGATGGTTAAAATTAAAGTATCCATTTTCAGAACACTGTAGAGAAAAAAAAGTGCATGCTAAATATCTATCGTATGCATTTCAGAATAAATGGGTGGGAAAATGCAGGGCAATCAAGATTAAAGTATTCTCTTGCAGAGCGCTGTAGAGAAAAATAATAATTTAATTTAAAAAATTAATATACTAAGTTTTTAAAACTAAATAAAAATAATTTCCCCTTATCCCATAATATATTTATAACCCCATACAGATTGTCCTGAAAAAATTTGAATTCCGGATTTTTAAAAATGTGTTGTATTAATAATTTTTACTTAAATAATTATTTTCTACTTTTTAATCTTGTGTGTGTGCGTGTGAAATTACAATTAATTTTAAAGTAACTTCCCGAGGAGTTAATGATTTGTCATGGTGCTATTTGTCGGCAATGGATTAATCGATTATAAAATTTTTACTGAAAAGACAAATTAACAAACAGACGAGAAATATTGCATTGTCATTTAATTCTGAAAAATGTTTTAAGTTTCAATTCTCTAGCTCATCGGGAAGTTAGTTTAAAATCGATTCCAAAATTTGAACCAAACTGACTAACATATTAAGCCCAAAGCGTTTATAAAAACGTATAATAATAATTGATGGTTAGATCACTCGTGTTAATAATAATTAAGAGTCAGTATTTTCCATTGTATCGAATTGTGCACCGAGATTCTGCAATCTTTTCACCAGAAGTTTTTCTTTTCTCCGCAGTGCTCTAAGCACGGAATTTTTAATTCAAATCAAACTATATTGAATAACTTCAATCATTTCTTCTTATTTCAATTTTCGGTTTCTCCATATGTTATAATACACATATCATGGTTAAAAATTTTGAATTAGTTTGATTTAGTTAGAAATTGCAGAATCTCGGAATATACCGTTATATATTACCTTTATTATAATATTAATATACCGTTGAAATCCTATTTTCAACGGTATATTAATATTTTCATAGAAATATATTGAATCATTTTTGGATATTTCAACTGAATTACCATACCAGCATCAAAAAAGAATTGTTTTCTTTATTGATTTAGTGTATATTACACACAAAAGTTGAAAAATGAGAAAAAAATCTGCAAAAAACTATTAGTCAGTTTAGTTTTGATATCATAAATATTTTATCTGTTTGAATTCTTTCTTCCAGCACGGTTTAAAAATATTCATATAGAAAAAAAAGGCTTCACTGAAATGTATTACAAATTATTCGTCGAATAAAAGAAATTTTTTATTTGTCAAATTACTTGTCAAATAAAATTTGCAAGAGCCAGTAACATTTGTATTCTGAAGCATATTTAATTTGCTAAGATAATATAATTTTCATTTCTTTGTGTAGGCACAA
The DNA here is from genome assembly GCA_026543865.1 of Argiope aurantia. Taxonomy (NCBI): domain Eukaryota; kingdom Metazoa; phylum Arthropoda; class Arachnida; order Araneae; family Araneidae; genus Argiope; species Argiope aurantia. The sequence continues at coordinate 583,972 of JAPMOR010122725.1, read as the reverse complement.
AGAAAATTCTAAATTATGATATTTTTGTCAAACTTTATTTCAATTCTTAGCAAATAAATTTTTCAAATATTTATTTATTATTATCTAATTTTTTACTCGATTTGTAGTTTTGATACAGTAGAAAGATTTTTATTTTACAACTGAAGTAAAAATGTATGTAATCGTGAAATTCCATAAAGTATTTATATTATGTGAAGACTTTCGCTGAACATTAACATCGCATACAAGAAGCATTTACAATTTCAAAAATATATGATGCAGCATCAGGTAAAAATTACTCGAATAATTATCCGTTTCACTTGAATTTTAACCAAAGCTGTAGTTTATCTTGTCTATTTTTTATCAAAGCAATTTTAAAGTTTTGTTAGAGGAACCCAATTATCAATAATTTCTCTACAGAACAATTTTTAAAGCACTAGCCAGATTATTATTTACAGTGGTGTTAGTAACTCTTTAAAGTTATTTACTGTTACTGCGACTGTTAGTCATTTACACAGCTGATATTAGCTCCATTATATCATTTTATGATAAAATTTTTCAGGCATATCATAAATTTATTTTGAGCAAAACTTTTTTATATTCTGTATAGTTTTGAAATTTTTATGAACACTAGTTTCTCAAATGAAAATAAAAACATCCGAAACTAGCCTAGTCTATTTATCCTTCAAATGTAAAACCAAATTCATTTGCTCAGGGTTGAAGTTTAAATTTTTCCTTTCATCCCAATAGAGAAACCACGTGGGTGAAAAATTGATATTTTTGAATGCTTGGCTTCCCGATCAATCGATTTTTCGTAAGGGGGATCCATAATGTCAACCGAATTGCACCGCGATGATTGGGTTGGCTGTTGGATATTGTAACGATACTGATCACAGAGCTCCATTGTATAATTCTAATAAGTCGAGCTTTATATCATTTATAGACAGAGATAAGTTTTAGGACGGAGTTTTTATTTGACTGCTCGTCACTGTTTACAATTATATACCCATATTTTTATAAATAAGCTCTGCAACTAATATGAAAAGGTATGAGCAAATGTATATAACAATAAACCTCTTTTAAAGACACTTTTCGAAATAATTACTGTAACTAACTTTCAGTGTTTAAATCTGTCTCTAGGTTCTAATGAATTCTCGGAATTTTAAGAACTATTTCTCATCAATGACATTTCGAAATAACGGTATTCACCATTTTGAGATTACAAAAATTTAATTTAACCTACTCGTTTTGAAGATTTGGCGTTCATCGGTTATGCACAAACTTTCTTAATCAGCATTCCATAATGATCATGTACTGGAACTATATCCTTCGGTCTTTAAATTTCATTGGAAAACTAATCAAATTATACTTAAAGCTCCGAATAAAAGAGTGCACTCTTTTATGGAAAAAGACAGGACCAATTACTTTTCATGTATTTCATGAACCTCCATCTCATTGTCAAATTTATAGTTTAAAATTATAAATATGAAAGTAATATTCGAAACTACTTTACAGATTGACGGACATAAAATGGATTCCTTGGACGCTCTTCCATCTGCAGATTATGCATCTCTGATAACATTATCTCCCCCAAATGATGCATCTGAACCAAAGAAGACCGATGCCTCCGACGAAAAGGAAGCTGCCAGAAAATACGATCAAGAACATATCTATGCTCAAGTTGCACAAGTAACTCCATGCCCAGAAATTAAACGTCTACCTCCACCATCCAAAGACCATTGGAAACGCGATTCAAGCGAGAAAAAAGTTTTGTTGCACAACACTTATGTCCTCAGAAATCCGTCTGTTAACCTGATCCATGCAAATAGTACTCCAGACGTCAATAAATCAAGCTTAAACATACCCAACTTGTGTCCAAACAATTATGGGTCACTTAATGTTACCAAATTTGAGAGCAATAAAAAAATTATCCTTCAAAAATCGGAAACGACGATTGATCCTTCCGTTTTTTCCATAAGTGGCCGGCGGGTGGTTGTATCCAGTGGATTTAAAGTAAACGGTGTAAAAAAGAATGAAAATGTTTCGAAAGAATTGGATGCCGTTTCAAACCATTCTGAAGGGTCAGTTTTAGCTTTTTTTTACATTTTATTTTATATAAAGTTACAATTTCTAAAAGTTGCGAGTATAATTTGTGACAGAAATTAATGCTGTTCGATTATAAATTTACTCAATTTAATACAAGTTTCCATCTGATAGACACAAGCTAATCATTTAAATAGAAATTTTTCTTCATCAGAACAGACATTTATAACATAGTCAAAAAAATGTAGACATAATACTAAAATAAATACTTCAATGAAAAAGTAAATCTAATATTCCAAATATTGCGCTTCAGAAAAAAAAATCAAGTATTCATTATCTAAAGTTTAAAAATTGTTGTTAAAGTTTTTATTTTGGTAATATATAACTCATAACTGTATTGTTTCTTCCAGAAGTACTAGTCTTTGGTCACAAAGTCCTTCAACTGACAGCCAAATCGAGCTGAAACGCCACAAACTTCAATTCTGTACAGAATGCTGCTCATTATGCCTGTTTGTTCCGGGAACAGTCCTTTGCGTACTGGGTCCTTGGCTATTTGTGCCTATATATATAATCCCAAATTTTTCAGGGAGCCACTTCCAAACGCTGATTCTGATTACCTGCATATGCTCGGCAATCCTTGTTTTCATGAGCTGCCTGATTGGTAACATCGTCTGGTACAGAAAGGGGAAAGACTGGAAGTGTCTACTTCATTGCGGAAAAGGACCTAAAAATCATTATTGGGGTGACAGTTTAACGTCAAGAGCTTTACAGACAGTCTAATACAATGAGACTGCTCTACTGTAAAATACCATAATGTATAATAAACGTTCATTTATGTAAAGTTCTTCGATAGACATTTAAATAAGCCAAATAAATAAATTATTTAATCCAGGTTGCTTGTTATTATGTATTTTCCATACAAATTACTATTTATAAGACATTTTACAAATGCAGCATGTACTAGCGAGTTTCGGATTCATGACAATAAATTTTTAAAGAATCTCTTAAGAACAAATGTTTTTTTTTCGTTTTTAAGTTCATTTGGTGAAGCAAATTATTTTTTTTTTAAATCTACAGGGTGAAAGTGCTGTAACTTTAATAATTTAAAGGAATTAGACATTTAAAGAATGTTTCAAAAATCATGGTATGAACTTTAGAGAGAGGCAGAACACATCTATACAAATATAGATCATCGAATAATTCATGTTATAGCTCAAACGGCGAAACGTTGAAGGTTGTAGTTGCTAAATCTTAAAATGAAGAAGCGCGAGAAAGATGAAGAAGGAAAGAAACAAAATTGATAGATTTTAAATGATATTTTTGTAGCAGAACAATTCAACAGAGTAGCTGCCAATATTGATACAGAATTTACACCATCTGTGTGGAGATTAGCATACACTGGGAGAAGCATCAAGCATTTCTATAATATTTTGCAGTGATAGAAATCTTGCCAAAAATTCACTATTAAACTCGATGAAATAGCAAATGACGCTCTTTATCCGGCCCTACGAAAAAAAAAATACATTCATAAAACATTAGATTATTGTGCCGGCCACTAGATGGGACCATCTCAGATGAATTTAGTTCAGATATATTAACGTCCTGTATTGAAGTAACCCAAGACCTATTTTGGCACGGACCTCGCAATTTTCATCTAAGGTCAGATGACGCCGTCTCAAATGGGAAACCACTTTTAGCGCTCCAACACTTATATTACAATCAAGTATTGGCAAATCCTTTGTGCTTTTCTATATGTGTTCAAGAATCCCTTGAATTCGACCCTAAAATTTTTGAAACAATCTAAATCACAATGATAGGTCGCAGATATGTAATTGGGAATCAATTACTACGGCATTAATGTCGGATTCGTTATAATAAATTGTATTAGAGCATATATAATTTTCTACACAACAAACTCGAGTCCATTGCATAACAGATTACGGTAATGTAGTAATTAAAATTCAACATATGCAAGTTATTGCAATATTTCTAGAAAACAATTGCTACTTAAACTGTAAATTTTGAAACTCTGTTTTGTAGCTGTGTCTGTTGCAAGTTACAGTTATATCTTTTAGGGAGACATTTTTATGATAATACATTTTTCAGACATTCTATAAAAGGTGATAAAAAGCAATTATTTCTCAACATCTAGGAAATAACTTGCAATCAGGTTTTTAATTCAATGAATCCATTTGGCAGCTCAATTCATATCATACTTTCACTTATCTACAAACAAAATGATTAGATAAGTTGAATCTTAAATCTCTTCAGAAAACAAGAGCATGTTAAAATGCTGATTGCTAAACTAAAAATGCAAATTATTCTCAATCAGTAAATTAATTTTCTTTGATTTGAAGCTTACCACGTTTAAAATATTTCCAAATAAATTCTTCTTAGTTTAGAAAGGTGCAATTTAGAAGGCTCAAAAATTATTTAGTTAAAACAAAAAAGTTTATTCCTATTCAATAATAAAATTTCCAGAAAAACAAAAGGAACATTGTATGAATAGCACTTAAGGGAACAATTTAATTATTAATTGGATAATTTTTTTATGAAAAATGATCAAACCGAAATTTTAAAATTCTGAATGGTAATTTATACATCTTGACTAATTCAATGCTATTACCCTGATTTTTATTGTAGAATTTGCCTCGAAGATTGATGTAAAAACCTTATGTATCAGTAATTTAAAAATGCATTAAGATATTTTCATCACTACTTTCAAGCTACCGAGTGTTAAATTTTAATTAAAAGTTAAATGCAAATGGAATGTAACTATTAACAGTCAATAACTTGGTATCATAAATTCTATCAAAAAATTTATTTGATTCTAAAATGCGGAAAATTTGAAATATTGTGCTCATTGTGTAGTATATTCAAGAATATTTTAGTTTGTGAAAATCATGCATTTAACACAATAGGTATTTTTCAATAACCACACATTCAAAAGAGCCTTTTTTATTGCCACATGTTGTAATCTGAATAATATAATTTAGACGTCATGTTGTTTCAAAACTAGGCACATGTATTATTTTAAGCACACACTACTTATCAACATCTGAAGACTATTATAAACTATCTTAACACAAACATTCTCCTAACCGAAGGACATTATTTGCTAAATTTTCTCTCTTTTCTTGTTTCTCTTGTTTTCAGTTCAGTATAAACATCACTATTTTCTAATTAAGTGAGAAAATCACTTATTCATTTTTGAGCGGAAAAGTCACTCATTATGAGTACTATTTGTACTATGCTGTAAGGTGAAAGTTTTCGGTTAATGAATTGAGATTGCATTTCCATTTCTTATTCGTATTTTTTTAAACTATCTAGATTGCCATCTATCCTCGAGCTTAAATCCTTTTTGAAGTAGGATCATTTGTTTTCAAATTATCTTCAGATGTAAACTCAAAACTACGCGCAATTTCACTATTTGCTTTAAGTTCATCTTTTTCAGTAAGATTGGACATTTTATCAACCTTTTCTCTTACACTCTGTGCATTTTCAGAAACCATGTTTTGATTACTCTTAATATTTTCTGATGACTCTCCAGTTTCATCATCTTTAATATTTGATATATTTCCTTGGGTATGACCTTTAACTTCATCATCTATAGCATCTATTAGAACATCAACTTTGATGTCTGAATGCTCAACTTCTTCTTGAGGCTTTGAATGTTTGGGAGACGGCTTGACTAAAGCATTCTTCATATCTGAAAAGTGTTGCTTTGATGGTTCATGGATATCAGCTTCAATATTTATTGTAGCTATTTTATCTGGAGATTTCTTACTCACAAACGTATCTGGAAGGTTTAAATTATTCCTCATTCTGTGTTTTAATACTTCCTCATTGGGTGGTGAGTCATCTAATAAATCGGCAGAGTTTTTTGGTGTTAGAAAAGCATGTTTGTTTATTATAGGCGAATACTCCTCTTTAGATTTTACCTCTCTAGGTTTTTCAGGTGTTTCTAACATATCTGCGTTAGAATTCTGTGGTGTCAAGAATTCGTGTCTTGCATTTCCAAGAGATTTTACAATAAGATTGCTAGGTATGTTCAAAGGAAGCTGTGGGATCGGTACTTCATTGCTGTCTTGACTGCTAGGGAAACTTGCTGAGTCAATGAAAGAAGCAGAAGGTGTCTGAAATTCTGTACTGTATGTTCCAGAGCTGTTATAGGACTTCAGCAATGAGGCACTAGTTTGGTTAACAGCATCTCGTTTTGCCCCTTGCATTTGTAAATCGTCTTGAGTAAAAGAACCAGGGGGCGTCAAAAATGTATCACTTGCATTCAAGAAGTTTCTGGAGCCTTTTCCAGAAATACTTATGGGTTCTGAAGATTGAGAACTAGACGAAGACGCTTCGTTTGAAGAGTGAGATTTTTTACCATTTCTTGTTTTTCTAGGAGATTTTTTACCATGTTGGTGTTTTTTGTAATGTTTAGAATCTGATGGTATTGCTGTAGGATCAGATCCACCATTTATAGCTTCAATATCTCTTGAAGCAGACTCTCCACCTTCACTATTAATGAGAGGATTGGCATCTCCAGCTCTCCTACGAAATACTTTTGTTTCTACTAGGCACATAATGACACCAATAATTACAGTGAATCCACCAATGCCCATAATAACTGGTCCAACAAACACCAGTGGGGGTTTTTTCTGCAGATCACCATAATCATCTGATTTGTTTTCCTCTTCCCGATCCATTCCTATAGCTAACAAGATACCTCCAACAAGTATGAGAAGGAAACCAAAAATAACACTGCAAGAAATCAATTTTCCACTGAAATGAAAGTTGTGCCATCGTGAACCTGTATTGCCTGAGGGACGGTTGTGTTTAGGATCCTTCTTTGTTCTTTGAGGCATTCTATGTTAACCTAAAACAAATATTAGAAAACATTAGTCAGTTAGCTTTTCTTCGATAAAATGATGAAAATAAGATATACATATCTAATAATCTATCAACAATCTTTTTTTGAGGAAATGATTTTTAATTCTGGTTAAAAATTCAATACATGTATACCATACCATTTTGCAATACGTGATATTGCATGATATAAAACAATGGACAATAATTGAATAAAAATTATGCAGGAAGTACACAAAGATAGAACATTTAAGAACCAATTGAAATTTCTCAAATATTAGCGTATGTTTTAGGTTTTGTTTCATTATATTGAAGTCCCATTTAGAAACAATATGAGCACATGTGCAACAAAAAAAGCGTGTCATCTAGTTCCATATACTTCTAATAGTGACAGCTATTGGTTGTATTCATTTAATTAATATTTGTCGATAAATAAAATTGCAAAAAATACGAAATAAATTCATTGCAGTTTTTCTCGGTAAAAGAAATTATTTACTTCCTGAATTAGCAAAAAATCACTTATTTATTTTCGAATTTAAGTTAAATCTTATTTCTTCGTAAGATTTATTTTAGAGAAATATTTTCTTGCTCTATGTAAGAAGTATTTTTTTCACTTGATACATCTAGATATCGAAGGGAAAAATTGGCTTGAAATCACAAAACTATGCTCAGGCCTGATAAAATTATGATGAAAGGACTAATTCTGAAAGTATGCTGAGGTTTTAAAAAGTCTTGTAAAGAACATAAAATTATGATAAAGATCGTTGCAAAGGTTAAAAAAGGCTTGTATTCATAAAATTATTTGTACTACATTTATTTTGATAAGAAATATTGGAATATTGGTATAAAGACAAGCTAAATTGAAGGAATTCAAGCTTTTTTAAAATTAATTTCAAATTAAAATATTTTCTACGGCTAATTCAAGTGAT
>JAPMOR010122725.1:565533-575758 GCA_026543865.1 Argiope aurantia | reverse complement strand
TCTAAAACACAGATGAACTGATACAAAAGTATAAAAATCAAGTTAAAAGGAAAATGTTTTTCCTTTTAACTTGATTTTTATACTTTTGTATATATATATATATTATTTCGTTAGCTATCATCGGTAACAAGTATCCATTCGCAATTATAAACAAATAAGGGAAAAAATCATTAAAAACTAATTTCGAGCTTTCTCTGCCATCTGATTATGAAGTTGTCCTTGATATTGAGCCATCCCAAATGAACCCCCCCCCACACACACACACACAAACGCTTTGTTTCTAGATCGGGCATGAGTCGTCATTTTGTGGAAGTGGTTATTGAAGAGATTTCAGATGGAGATGTTGGATTATTTCCTTTAATTATACCACTGAATATGACTTTGTTTCTTAAATGAATGGATGATCTATACAATTCGATATTTGGAAAACTTGTGTGGTTTCGCGCGTGCGCCAGTCGGTTGTGATTTCCTCAAATTAAGAGTGTAATTAACTCGTGTGATTACTCGCCTGACAAAATACTCTGGAAAGACATTCGTATTTACTACGAATCACCCCTTTAAGAAGTAAAGTTGTTCAAAGGTAGCGGATTTGGTTTACTGAAACTAAGCGAAGCATAAGTATTCAGCATTTTAAGCAATGCATTTATTTCCAAATTCTTATAAATAGTTAACAAAAGCCGTTATTAAGTAAATATTATTTTAATTTATTTTGTCAGGCAACAAATTTAAAAACTGCTACTTTATTATAGAGACACTTTATTTAGACGTAATTTTGTAATTGATTTCTCATTCACTCCATGATGTATAAAAGTACTGAAATTTTATCCTAATTTGTGTTCCTAATGTCAACATTTTTTTTTAATTTTCTAAACCTAATTATTAGTTCATAGTTTAATTTTTATATAAATTTCGATTTCTGTAAGAGAGCACGACCTAGTAATCAATTTGAGGAAAAAAATTGATTACATGATTTTATAATATTTTAATTATTATGAAGCATTAAAAAACTTGAAAGTGGGAAATTTCAAAACTAAAAAATTTTTAAAGCACGCTTTTATTAGTGAATTATAAAGCAAAAGATATCTTTTTAATCACAAACATGGGCGTCAAAACAAAATCGTAAGGTCTATTACGTAAAAACAATATTATAAGGAAATTAATACACTATAAATCTCATTACATTTAAAATTTATTTTTAATTTTGATCGAAAATTAGAAATGTATTTTTAAACGGGATTGAAATTACCATTTATTTATAATATTTCTATTAATGCCCGACGATTTTCATATTTTTTTAGAAAATTATTTTTATATATCTGTAATATATATTTTATACATAAATATCTTTATATAAAAATATTTTCATTATTCTATCTACTTTAACCCTTAGATTAAGAGCGAAAAAAATTTAGAATAACTTCTAAAACGCAGAAGTTTTAATTGAGAAATCGGAAAATGTTTTCACATTTTTGAATCATTTGAAGATAAAACCTGTGATTTTATCAATTATATCCAGCCATCATTTTCTATAGATATAATAATCACACATGAGATAATACAATAGAGCAGGGGAGTAAAATTATCTGCAGAGTGATTTCAAAGAAAGAGAGATTGGTTCGACTTGAACAGTGGAATTTTTATCTCATAATGATTATTTGATTTACATGTAGGCAAAAAAAAAAAAAAAAAATCGCGGAAGCATTTTCTCTTCAATGTCCTCGATTATTTCTATAAAATAGTCTGCTCTGTGTATAGTTTTGTCATAAACTGAAGAGATACGAGTATTTGTCTTCAATTTCTGCCCTTTAATTGTTTAGATCTAAAATTTGATATGGCTTTACGATTTTGATTTCAAAATAGCACATCAAATTCTATTTATCTAGCTTTTTTGGTCTGTGAATAATCGCGTTCACACACATAGGAATAAACATACCAACAGACGATCAATAAGTAGATAAAAACAAAATCAAAAAGAGATTCTGAACATAGAACGATGCCTAAAGAAATTTTTATATGATAAGAGTACTTTTTGCTTTCTCATATAGGAAGTATACAAAAAGAAAAAACGTTAAAAAATAACGTTAAAAATTAACGTTAACGTAATAACGTTAAAACATGATATATATTAACGTTAAAAAATTCAAGACGTTAAAAAACGTTAAAAAATTTGCAAACGTTAAAAAATTGGAATTTCAGATTTTGATGAATCTCACTCTTGAGACCTCTCTAAATCCGAAAAACACATTGGAATTATATCTATCTATGAATAAAATAACTCAAAAATACTATGAAGTAGATTTGACGAAATTTGGTGTCTATCAAATTTTGAATGAAATTTGGTCAGATGAATTATGTCTGTCCGGTTTTCCGAAAATAACTTAACACGAATGGATAAAATATGATACACAGATTTAGCTTCCATAGTAGATATATATCAGTTTTGAAATGAAATCCATGGAGGAGATGACCATCTGTCGGTCTCTACTTTCACAAATATGTAAACGCGATAATTCAAAAAACACAATGACTTAAATATATGAAATTTGAATTTGAATTTTGTGATTACATTCGTATTTCTGTGTCCAATTTAGGTTTCAATCGGTTTGAAAAAGGCGTCCAAAACATACATTCTATTTTTGATACTTTTGTAATATTAACAGCAAAACAGTAACGAATCGCCGAAAAAGACTTACTGAATATATGCTTTTTTATGTATATATGCTTTTTCTTAGCCATTGTTCTCCACTGCATTCGGTTGATAATTACAAGTACCTTTATTAAAGAATATACGAGTAAGTTTTGGGGAGACCATTATGACTAGCTAATTTTTGGGACTCTCTTGATCTAAAATTGAAAATTTTCATGGTAAATTAGGATTTATAGTAATTACTCTAGATTCTGGCACGAAACAAGTACATTTTAAATGTTAATTATCCTTAAATAAGTTCGAAACATGGTTACTTGGATTTTATTGCCTTCGTTGCTTAGATCTCAGATCGTACTGACAAATTTCATGCGTTCGCTCATACCAAGTTAAAAGCAAACTATATAGCGATTCTTGGTTTAAAAAAATATTTAAGATAATAGGAATAAATTCAAACCATTAATAATGTGAAATTTTCTAGACAAATTCCTATGCTGGGATATTATCGTATAACCGTTAATTTATAATATTGTTTCCAAAAATTTTAATACTTTTGTTCTGTAATTAAGGTTTTATAAAAAGAGTAAAGCAATTGAAAAATTCTTGACTCAGTTCATCGCTTGTTATTCTTGCTTTCAATTGAAACCGATTCGGTATATTTTCTCCATAGACACGATCTTTCAGGAATACCCACAACCAGAAATCACGAGAATTCGAGGCTGGAGAACGAGGAGACCATACAATCAGAAAATGTCTTGAAATTACCCGCTCATTAGTTCCACCGCCTATCGAGCAAATGAGGTGTTGTACCATGCTGCATGAAGACAATAGTCTCTAAATATTCATGCTCTTGTAGGACAGGGATGACTTTCTGCCGTAGAGGGCACCCGTGACGGAACATCATTTAGGTCCTTGAGGAATATGGAGGACGGGAGGAGCGCATGAAAGAAAACAACAATAAAAACACACCATACAGTAAAGAAATCAGAATGCAGAGATTGTTTATTCACAGCGTTAGGACATACAGTACGTGATATACAACAGTTCCAAGCATTCATTGCAGCATCTAGGATAAAATGACCCACATCTAATCACAAAATATTTCAAAGTCATGCACTGCTAATGCTTATTCTGGCTAGAAACCGGTAAGCAAAATTGATGCGTTATTGAAAATCTTGAGTGTGCATTATTTGGATCATATGCATCGCGTATAGCTGGCACTTTAAAATGGACCATAAAAACTTTCGTATTATAAACTAAGGGAGAGGGGAAAATCACATGACATCGTTAGAGCATCTGCCACTCTTTCAACCACAGCAATAGCGACTTCTTTCATTTAAAATCTATCCTTATCTTGGAAGCACACCCCATTTCCTGGTCTCTTCAAATTTATTAATCATCTTTTGCAATTCATTCTCCGATAAGGGCTTTTTCGCTAGTCTTTCAAGCGTTGATATTCTCGCAATACAACTAAACCACTACTACAACCAATAAAGCTAAGTATTTCTTGCCTAAATGCATGGTGAAGAACGATTTTATGGAACTGATTACTGTCAATTCTTAACTTTCCTAATTTACATAACGATCTTTCTACATTGCATGGAAAGCTTCATCTAGTGATCAAAATTTAAGCAATTATTTTTTGCAGTTTTCTTTTCCCCATTGTCTGTATAATGTATAGACCAAGTTTCAATGATGTACGACAACCAGAAAGAGCATTACTTACGACTGAGTTGGGTCGTTGTAATTATAACCTCCTTGTGTGCTAGCAGTTTCCCGAAAGACAGATTTTGTGTTATTTTTATATTAGTGATAATTTTTATGATTAAAAATATCATAAAAAGTTTGGGTATTCAATCTAATAACATTTGGCATTGGCAATGGCATCCAGGTTCAGGCGGGAAGTTTACATCCGTATATCCTATTTCTTAAATCAAAATGACGTATTCAAAAAGACAAACAGCAAAACATACGAAATTTTGAGGTAATAGCCGTAACCATTAGCGACAAATTTTATTTTGTAACAGTACACAACAATTTCAGAGCAGATGTTGCTCATATAAATGCTTTAGCTCTATAAAATGTTTAGGGAAATTTGACATACGACATTATGACATAATGGTGACGATAAACTGACCAATATTCTCGGTAACTTATTAGTACCCGATGGAAATCAGGACATTTTTACTCTACATCTTTCATTTATCAGGACATCTTTCCATTTTTACTCTAATTCAATATCATAAAATAGTCATTTCCAAAATGAGAGATTCTATAACAGCTCGAAATCTGTGACGGTTTTTATGATCGAGAGTGAAGTGTTCGGGTATTTTTTTACCCCAACGTATAGAAAAGACGCGAAGAAATAATTAGCTCAGTATATGCATATCTATTAGAGAACAAATCAGTTTATATGGACATGCGTGAGCTTTGTTTCTAGAAGGTGATTTTGATTTTGATGACGCATGATTTTGAAGTATGTACTCTGAGCACAAATTTTTGAGTGTGATAAGTTCTTTCGTTAGATAAGTAAATGGAATAGATATTCTCAAAGAATCGTGATTAGTCATTGCTGAAGTGAGCAAAGTGGGACAACTTTTCTTTTTGGGCTATCGTGGAAATAAAATTTGTGGCAATTCAAAAGTTTTCCTGATGATATGGTAAGACGGTTTGGAGAAGAGAATGCCGTTCGGTAATAGTATGCGTTGTTTGATAGCTTTTGGGGAAAAAAATGAAGCTAAAAATGCTCCGAAGTTAAGCTTTTCGTTAGTAAAAACAATCATTCTAAATTCATAAAATGCGTTAAGCAATTTATATAATGAAGGATATCCAGTTGATTTTATGATTTCATAAATGGTGTCTGATACATTTCAATCAAAGTTTATCAAGTGATCAATATATGTATTTGAATCATTTGACTTTCACTATGCTATCATTCCAGCTAGGATAATCTCACATATGTAAACGGGAAACTTCCGTTATGGTAGTTGGCTCCCATTTCCCTTTAGGGTACAAAGGCTGTGAGGTTGAGTTACCTTCGCTTTTATGACGGAGTGTACTACTTGCGGAAGGGACGGTACCATGGCCGGTATTGGCCATGAGAACTCAATCTTAGATCTTACCTCCGTTTTCTTGCGACGACAGTCATTCAGTTGCCTAAGCAGGATGGGTAACTCCAATCTGTTTACACTATTATCAACTCATAGAGGGAGTATATTACAATTATGTGGAGGAAAAGTTGCATGATAGAGCAAGCGGGTTTTCATCTTGTGTGGAATAGAATAATGGTGATGCTGCACGATTCACGTGCCCATTGCTGATGACAGGAGGTCTGTGCACGGTCCGTCCCCGTAATAGAATCCATTTTATGCTTATCACAATATTCTTATTGTTATCTACAGAAACCCGTCATTCAATTTACCCGAATACTGAATTTGGCTAGGTGGTCTTTTTGGTTATACAATGCCATACTTTCTCGATCCTTTTTCCCCCGTCAACAAAATGTTTTGTTATTCAATGAGATTCTTTGCAACCAGCCTTCAAAAATAAAGCAATTTATGAAACACTAGAAGATAAATAGGTGAAAACGGAAGAAAAATTGGTAAACATTAAGATACGTCGTCTTTTTGGTTACAGTCAAGCAAGTCATTAGTTGCGATTCATGAATTCTATCTGAAAAAGACGATACTTTAGTTAGGGATTTATTGTCCAACCTTCCATTCCACACTAACATACAATGTTGTCTTCACAAAAGAGTAATGCCATGGGGGATCCATTGTAACAGATAATAATAGTCATTCATTTTATTGTGTTTCCTGCCCTTAACCACCTTTTTCTTCTGATGTAGGGTCCCAAGATACTGCCTTCTGATGATTATGGTCCTGTGATTTCAACCATTAAATGTGCAACCAACAAAACACAGTACATTTCAAAGTTATAATTATTGTTTTGCATACTAATACTAAAACAAATAAACATATAAACTCATGTAAAAAAAATAAAGGATGGACACAGAAGCATAAATTTCAGTAGAATTTCCGAAATTGATTGAAAATTGAATTGATTAGCATAAAAATAATTCTGTTATAATGTGCATAGCTTTCTTTCAGTTAGTGTGATACTTTTCCAACGCGCAATTAATGCACAGGGTAATTCAAAATTTCATAGACAAACTTTACATGTATTCGTGCAAACAAGGACAAAGGTGATTCAAAAGTTCTTAGACAAAACATAATCCAGGCATTAGAAACAAGCTTTTCATTAGTGAACACGTGGTTGCAAATACAAAAGGCGAGCGCTACAGGATTTATTTCCCCAGATAATTAAATACAAGAAAGGAATACATCAGAATACAACACAAATTTGATATAATATAAATTCACAACAGTGCAACACTTCATTTGCATGAATAACAACTTCCGAAACGAGCATTGCTTTGGATGGCAAGTCTTACTTTCAATATGTATATAAATATATTTGCTTTTGATATTGCTTCCTACTTGCCACTGTCTCTGTCATGTTGAGCACTATTGTAAAGTTTTATCCATACTCTTATGTTGCTGGCTTTTATGAACTTGCAACAACCCCGGGGTGGGGCACCTCGTAATTGAGAATGATAAATTTCCGACATGGTGGTTGGTTCTCGCCAACCTGGAGGGTACACGAAAAGGTGGGGGCCTGGCTCCTCCCATCGATTATGGGACGTTACTTCCTTGGGGAAGGGTTGTACCGTGGCCGGTGATGGCCATTCGGACTCAACCACAGTTCCGGCCAGTGTTGCTGTTGTGGCGGTCCGATCATTCAAGTTTTTTTCCGTGTGCCTTCCAAGCGGGTCGGAGAATCAATTACATGACTTTTGTGAATTTGCACAAAGGACGTTTGAATGACCCAATATATTTTTTTAAGTTTACGTTTGATTGAATCAACTGGGAGATAACAAAAAGATATGAAACGTTATAAGAAATATATTAAACCACTCTTTATATTTAAATCTAGTAATTATTGTAAAAACATTTCAAAGCCTTTGTTTGTTTGTTTTTTATTTTGTTGCTTAAGTGGTGACTACCTAGAATTGCCTCTAAAATGATTTAAAAATCAAACAACTTGGCCTCATACTTCTTTTTTTTAAGTTGCTACAATACTGATAATTTTACTTGAAACAACTAAAATTTTCAAACTCTACATTTTGATAACATTGTAAATATTATTTTTTTTATCCTACAAAAATATTTATAGCATTATAGTTCAGTTCAAACAGTTATCAGAAGATGAATCTGTCAAGCCAACAATACACTTGAACTAACGATGGTAATTTATTTATTTATTTATTTTTTGTAGCGTGCATTTATATTTTAACTAACGGGACATCATAATCAAGTTATTAAGACGTCATATATTAATTACAAAAATTTTCAAAATATGCTTTAATTAGCTTTCTGCAAAATAGAAAAAAATCATTTGTCAAGAATAATAGATGTCAAAATCAAATCGTAAAAACGTGAAGCGTTAGTTGAAATTTTCGAAAAAAATTGTAATTTTTGTTACATTTATATCCTAAATTTTTAATTAAAGTTTAGAAATTTCTTTTCTTGTGATATTTTCGTTGTGACTTAATTTCTTATAGCTGTTTTTTTAGCTACCCACATTTTTATAATTTGGTATAGTTGCGCTTATATATTATAGCGAAATATAATGATGTTTTGTTAACTTTATTCGAATTTTTTATAACATTTTGCACATTTTTAGTTTTTAAAAATTATCTTCTCTTTTAGAATATGCTAATATAAGTGTGCTCTCAAACTTTTTATTTTAATTGTTTTCTTCCCTTTAGCTTTTAATCTATCATTTTTATAAATATTACGCAATCATATTATAAATTTTTCACAGATTCACAGAGAAGTGATGCCTCTGGTACAGAATCAAAATTTCATTAAAATTCGATTAAATGATAGTTAATAACTTCAATTCAAATTCAAATCCAACAAAGTTAACAAAACATCACTGTATTTCGCTATAATATGTAAGCGCAACTCTACCAAGTTGCAGAACTTTTGTTCATCAAAAGTGATTGGAAAATCGATAGCAAAACTATACTTCCATAAACATGAAAATAGTATTTTTTTAAAAAGCAGCGAATACAAAGATAAAAATCTCAAATCGGAAAATAAAAGAATTATCAGTTTTTAACTATAAATCAAGGCTTTTTTTGCTTTTAAGAATAGATTATAACTGTGTGGTGGAATGAATATCATTATCACCAGTGCAGTGGAAGCAAGAGGACGTATGTTTTCGGTAACATTTCTTTAATGATCACATTTCATACTAAACAAACACAAAACATGAAAGACAAGGCAAGATATTTACACCCATTCCGCTTAGAACAGCATATCATCTCATTATAATTAGAATTGCAGTGCATCATGGGATGCGTGCCTAATTGGGTATCGCCATCTATTATCCAAAAGAGAAGATAGAGTAATGCAACTGATAAGACTGTTATATTCCTCTTAAATCATAGATTTTCAAAAATTCATGCCAATATCCATCTAAAACAGGATTTCTTATATTTTTACCGCTACACCTTTTTAAATGGGGAAAATTTCATTGTACACTTTTCGTCCGAAAAGTACCGTAAAGACCCCACCCATATTTGGAAAATAAATAAAGAAGTGAAGAATTAATCATTAATATTTAGTAAAAGGAAATTCAATAAAATATAATCAGTAAGAAAATACTAATGAAAAAGTCAAGAACTTTTCTTGGCTATTTTTGTTTACATATGTAAAAAGATCTGAACAAAAGGTTCTTTGAGTTCGTAGGTCTGATATTTTACTGTGAATCCACTAAAGATCACAACCCATAATTTGAGAAGCTATGAAAACGAGAAACAGTATATGACGTTTCATGTGAATATCGCTCTTAAATCCAGGTTCTGTTTATCCAATTGAATTATCCATAATATTATAGACTCATATTTAGATTCCAAAAGGCCTACAATGCTATCTAAACTTTTATGAAGCAATTTTTAGATCCAAATGAAAGCAACTGTAACTCCGATCTGATAAATATCGACTAAGTAGCTTTAGTTTCTGGGACGGAGAGTTGCGGTGTACGGAACCGATTCAATCGAAGTCATACTTCAGCTTGGTGCTGGATCCAAAAGTTCTGTAACCAATGTTATAAAGATATTTGGAAAAGAGATATCGGTTCAGATATCATCCCTGCTATCTGGTCATGACTCAGAAATATAGTTTCAGTCCTTCTTTACATCTAGTGGAACATCGAAAGCAGAGAATAATGTAATCAAACTACATTAAACCATATTTTCAATAAACAATAAATAGTCAGGCGAACAAAGATTATATGTAAAGATGATATTAACCCTTTCGCTGTCCTCCCCTGTCCCCAAAAATTTCTATTTTTTTTCTTTCTTTTTCGCAGCATTAGAACAAACAAAAATAAACATTCAAACAAGTAAACATTTACAAAGCGTTTTAAGTGTTTAAAAGTTTTAAAATGTAGAAGAACGCTTGAAGCGCGTTACTGCCGCCCTGCAGAAGTTTCACTTGAACGCACTAGACG
>JAPMOR010122725.1:517998-565523 GCA_026543865.1 Argiope aurantia | reverse complement strand
GTTAAATCAAATAATGAAACTACCAGATATGTCTGAGAACCATTGTCACCATATTCATATCTCATGTGCGCAATTATAAACACTCTTTTTATCCCAAAATCTGTTCGCACTTATATTTTCAATATAGGCCAATGTTTAATAGATGTGTGTTATCCACTTACGTTATGTGTACGGTAAAAAATGTTATAGAAAAAGGAAATCCAGGAATAAAAATATTATATATATTTTAAAAAGATTTTTAGCATTTAACTTAATTGCAGGAAACATAAAACCATATACATTGTGCAATATGAATACATAAACATTTCAAATAAATAAAGCATTAACGTAAGACGTAAGCTTAAGTCTTACAAAATTTTTCTTAATTTATCGTTTATTTATAAATTATAACACAGATACGGAAAATTAGGTCTAAGATAAAAAGATTTTATTAAGATAATCGAAAACTTTTATTTTTGAAAAAGTAAAAACTGTAGCAGATGTTTTATTATTGCATCGCCTTAGAAAAGTAAATTCTCTCATTTTATTACAGAGAATCATTTTTTAACTTGGCTGGAAAAATCAAGAACTTATTGTAATGCAAGAACAAAAATGAGAATGAAACAAACTTCATATAAAATAATGTTGTTATAAGAAGCATTTCGCAACAGAATAATTCCTGGAACAGAATTCCAGAACAATTCAACCAATAGAATAACTTCGCAGCAAAATTATTCAATAATTTTTTGATAAATAAAAATAAATTTGTATACTTATACAAATTTGTGTTTATTTATCAATACTTCAATAGTTTTTTTAAAACTTATATAAGATTATTAGAGTTCATTCGAACTTTTTTAAATCCTACCCTTATAGTACGTTACTAAAATATACGCTCCATACCAAAATTATATTTCAAGGAATATTTCAGCATAAACATTCATCATTTAAAACTTTTTCAAAATATATATTTCTCATAATTGCACAAGTCATACTATCAAATAATTAAGAAAATTTAGGTACTTAGTTTACATCATAACCTAAAAATTTCTAAATCTTTGGAAAATTATAGTATATATATTAGTTTTTTTTCATTTAATAAATAAATAATTAAAAACAAATTCATTGAGTTAACTTGACTGCTGGCCAAAACCAAATACAGTCATCAATGTGTAACTTTTTAAATATAATACTAACTAATACGGTAACCAAAAAAGAAAAAAAGTTTTCTAGATAACCGTAAATTTTTCTAATAATCATTTTGAATAAAAGGCATTGATTTTATAATGCTATATCAGTATGAGAACAGACATACCTGAGGGTTAATGAAAATTAATTGGCTCTTAAGTACCACAGGAATTCATTTAGAAGTTTCTGTGCTAATCAATATTGTAAAGTGGACGAATGTTTCGTTTCTTTAACTACAAAATACCATTGACCCACCCACAATGAACTTCGCATTGTGACGATTGTTTTATCATTTCACGTGTTACTGATTGTTTGACAGCGAACTTTATCTGGAAATGAATTATCTTAGATTGATAGTTCATACAGTTTTTAGATAATAAGATATCGCGAAACTGAAAAATTCAATTAATGATCTCAGTGTTCCTTTATTTCGAAAGTTATGTCTTGGTAAAGAATAGTTTGATTCTCAGAAACGTTTGAGGGTACGATCTTGAAGGGTCAAGTAACCAGTGAGAAATCGTAATCAAGGATACATTTCACATAGCAAATGGGGATTCACAATCAAATATTCATTTCAAATACAGTGGGGATTCATAATTAAGTATTCATTTCAAGTAAAAAATAGGGATTCGTAAATAAATACTGGTTAATTTTTACCTTAATACTACTGAATATTATATATTAATCGAATCCATTAATTACCTAATTAGGTTTTAATTGGTAACGGAGTTAATTCACATGGCAAACATCATATGTAATCTCAGAACTAACTGCCTTGCCTTTTTCCTTTTATAAAATGTGCATTGGATTCCAAAATTAAATTGGCGTGTGAACCGTGAGCACAAACCGATTTCATCGTTTTCACTGGAAAGACCGGTTTACGTTCAGTTCTGTTGGATGCTGATCGGATGCCGAATCACTGATCTCAAGTCTAGGCGACAAACTTGGCGACTTTGGCGATAAAATAGATAATACTGGAAACTTTCAGAATTTTAGTTATTGAGTCCATAGGAACCGAGATATGCCTGATTGTTCCAGAACCTTTTCTGCCCACCTCCCGGAACTATAAAAGGCCGGCAGCCTCAAACCGAAGTCAGTCGTGTATCAAGTCGTTGAGAGATAGCGAGCAACGGCGGAATAGTTGGATCAGTCCAGCGGAGCTCGAGCGTTTGCTGAACTGAGCTGTGTGCCGAGTCCTGGTGTTTATTGTAGAAGCAGCATCGAGTCGTGCGTGGAGTAGCCAGTCGTGCAGCAGTGAGTCGACAGTTGGATACAGTTAAAGCGAGGAGGTAGTGGAGAATTGCAGACGTTTGGAGAGACCGTAGAGTGAAACTACGTAGATTTCCTCCTCCTGCTGAATTCTGCCTGGCCGCTTTGTGGGCTGTGGTTATTATAACTACCGTTTACTACTTGTGGGCTAATATCTGTTGCAATGTGCTGCTGTGTGTTGCCTGTGTTCATCTCGACTGTGTATATTTGCTGTCCTTGAATTAGTGTATTCATGTTCAATAAACATCGTCGTTTGTTACTAAAGGATTATGTTTATTTCATCAAGAAACAAATCGGAAAAAGAACCCAGGAAATTTAGTATATATATATATATATATATATATATATATATATATATATATATATATATATAATTTTACCTGCTGATGGTATGTTCTTTCCTTTTTGTTTCAATAATTGGTTATGAGAGTTTTTATGTTTTTGTATTTTTTGTTATTAAATTTTTTGCTTAATTAGTGGTGTATTCTTTTATAATTTTTTGTTTTGCTTCATTTCTGTAAAAAAGGTTGTATATCTTAAGCCTTAATTTCAGGGGATTTTCGGGTCACGAGGAGTCAATACTGTTGGACTTAGGTCAGACTCCTCACCAAAAAAATCCCTTATTTTGAATCCCTGCCAGAGAATGACCCTTGAGAAAGTCTTCAGGTCGGATTCTTATTTTATTTGGTTTAATTTTGACATTATTTTTTCCTTTTAACTTGGTTTTTATTACTAATTACTCTAGATTAATCTGTGTTTTATTAGTAGCTGCATTTGCGCTCTCTAAATACAATGATGATATTTCTATTTTTTCTAGTTTATATATATATATATATATATATATATATATATATATATATATATGCCTTCCTTATAATACTACTTCAAATGAAATTATGTACTTAGTAAGTCATTTCTTTAAATATTTAGAATTGTAATAGACTATTCCAAATTTATTACCATTCAATACAATGTTTTATTTTTGACCTGTTTATAACTGACATTTTAAGAAGTAGAATTATTCAAGAAAAATATCAAGTATGGTTTGCTGTTGGAAGGAAAATTTAGAATTGAATTCCGAGCAGGGTTTTTAAAAAGTCAAAGAATTCACAAGAGATAAAGAATTCCCAGATTTCGAAATCACTTTTAAATCGAAAACGTATCACTGCGCGTTTTAGTTGATGCTGATTGTTAAGTCTGGTATCAATTTTATCTTATCTGCTTTGGTTTTACAAATATTGGCTGGTCATTTAATTTTATCAGTTGAAATGAAAACATCAAAGACATAAACATGAATATATATTTAATATATACATGAATATATAATTTAATGTAGGTTTGATATATGGTGTTCTGGTCTGCATATTGTGGGAACACGAATATATTAGTATTACCACAATATGAATATAGTATATCAAGCCTACATTAAATTTAAAAATAAATTTTAAAATTTAAATGTATTTGTACTTTCTGTAAACTAAATACATGACACCTTCTTTATTCAAAAATATGTGCACTGAATAGAGTATAAAAATTTGTACATTTTAAACAGTGAAATAGTCAAGTATAAACAAGATATAAATTCTGAAATATTCAAATTATTATTGAAAATATAAACGTAGACATACATTGGTGTACAAAAATTGTGCTATTTTGCTATGTTACTGAATGACATATTTTTAAAACTTTCCTATAAATAAATTGTGTTTGATTGAAAGAAAATCATTCTTCATCCAACTCCCTCAAAAAAAAATTTCTAAATATCGGATTTAAGTAATATGAAACTATTTTTTCGTCAATGATTGTGTTCCAATATTAAACAACTGAATCATCATAAAAAAAAAAAATTCTTATAAAGGTGACCTGGGCTAATTGTTAGGCGGGGCAAGTTATTATATCCGAATTTTAAATCAACTGACGGTTGAAACTGACTTTCCTCTAGCTAGATGGTAGCTCTCATTCGTGTGGCTTCTTCAACGATTTTTCTGCTTCTGCAATTTGTAGTAAAAAAATTGCTTGTGAAAATATTGATTATGGCAGTTATTTACAATTTTCATTTAAGCTTTCATATTTTATTTGCGTCGAAATCATTGGAAATATTTGTGCAAAGTCTTTCCAAGAAAACCTGTATTTCAGATAAGTGATATCACATTCAAAAATTCTGTATGGTTGTATTATACTACTCAAAAGTTATCAAAATATAAAATGATGCTACAAGGGCAAATTGTTACAATTCCATTGGCGTTGGTTGTTAGGATGTAATATCTTGCCTCGGATAAGTTTTAATTTTGTTGTATATGTTTTCTTTTTAACGTATACTGTGAGGCAAAAAAACACGGAAAAAATTATTACATCATAGAATAGAAGTTAATTAATTTCTTTTTAATTTTTGTTCATTTCTTTTTGTCTATCTCTTCAATTGTAACATATTTTATTATGTATAATATTTTATGATGATAAAATAAATTTACATATTTATTTTATTTTATTTATTTATTTATTTTTGCTTTTTTTACAATGCCAAGCAAAAGATCTGCTATTTTAGTGTTATTTAACCCTTTCTAAGGCCGTGGGAAGTATGCTTCCCACCAAATTTATCAATCTTTGTATGAATTTATGTAGGTTGGTATAAGTTTTGACAAATTTTTTTAGAAAGACAGAAACTTAGATGCTTTAATTCTTTATTTCACAGAAAATGATGTGTCTTGATTTGTTACTTAATTATTAATTAACCAAATTAATTAATGAATGAAATTAAATTTATCTAATAAGCTAAATGAATCCCTTTTCGTATTCTAATTTCAAGCCTAAAAGTATTTTAACATAATATGACTAGAAAAAAAATGACCTTTTAAAGGGTTAAACAAGGAAAACAACAGTATGAAGTCGTTCGTTTGCTTAATGTGCCTCGGCAAACAGTGTTTGATGCAATATATCGTTTGAAAGAGCTTGGCAATGATGGTTAAAGTCCAGGAAGTGAACGAAAACGTATGGTGAACACTTTCAGTAGCCGTGAGGTTATCAATAAGCGAGTTCAATGAAATTAAATGGTTTCCATGGGACAGATAGCTCGTGAACTGGAAATAAGGGACCGATCAGTGCAACGAATGGCAAAAACAGAGCTTGGACTGAAGCTTACAAATTCCAAAAATTTCGGCTTTTCACTGAAGAAAACATACTCGTGCGGCTCCAAAGACGTTGAAAACTTTTGAAATAAAGGCCACAAGTAAGCGCTGAGAGAGATTCCTTTTCACTAATGAGAAGCTCTTTACCGTTCAAAAGCTCATAACTCCTAGGACTATAGGATATAATCTGTAGACGCTCCGAACACTTCAGCAATTGTTGAACATCGCAAAAATCCAAAGTCGGTCATGGTCTGGGGAAGAATTTGCGCCAGCGGCAAAACACCTCTGTTTTTTGTGGATGAGGGCGTTAAAATAAATCAAAAAGTGTACCAGCGGGACATTCTAGAAGCTGTTGTATTTTCTTGGGCAAAAACGCACTTCGGGAATGTAAAGTGAGAGTTTTAACAAGACTCCTCAGCAGTTCACAAGGCTAAAAAGATAAAAGAGGTGTGCAGGAGTGGGCACAATACTCGCCGAATTTCAATCCCATGATTACGGTGTATGGTCCATTTTGGAGTCTAGGGCTTGCACAAACCGACATGAAAGTTTGGACTCTCTAAAGAAATGGTTTCGGGAGGAATGGGATGGATTAAAGGTAGAAGACTTGCGGCCCATTTCTGAAAATTTCAATGAGTATTTGCGCCTCTGCATTGCTGCAATAGGTGGCCACATTGAAAGTAACTAAATTTATTTATTAGTAAAAGTATACTCTTATTATTATTCGTTATGTTCTGTTAATTTATTAATTTTTAATCAAGTTATAAAAAGCTATTTGTCTGGGTTTTTCTGCCGAACCCTGTATATCAGATAAACTATAAAAGAAAGATGGAAAGAGACACTTCCGCTTATTGAAACATTTCTAAAGATAGCTGAAGAAACAATAACTGATTGTTTAATGCAATAGACGGCTAGTCAATGTAATATTAATTTAATGACACTCCAGATATTTTGCAATTAAATGTATGAGTAATGGTAAGCTGTAATTCCAATCAGTATAATTATCTAATCTTAATAAAATAAAATTAATTAAATAAATAAACATGGATAAATTTCATTAATTTTTAAAGATATTTCTCGGAAATGTTGCTTATAAATTACACTAATGGGTCGATTATTGTTCAGATCCAGAATCAATTGTGCCTAACGTTGTCTATAAAAAATATCTCAATGGATTTTCACAGATAAGCATGAGATGGAGTTTTATTTGTACATAGACAGTGCTCCGTAAATATATTATGGCCTTTCTAATAAGGAAATAAACATAACAGTACGCGATTAAAATATCAAATAAAAATCTCAATGAACTCGACTGAATGTGAAAGCTCTGACTGGCCGTCAGCTTCTGTAATGGATAAAGCATAATTCTTTTACGCACTTTGCAGTCGGCTAGCCTGCCTATGAGCTTTAATAGACACATAATAAATGGATATTTGGTACATTCAAATTCCAGTAACAAGATATTTGCAACGTTGACGAAACTGGATTAACAAAGATTCAGAGGCGAAGAAAGATAATTAATTGTTATAAAATTTACCAAACAGGATGGATCCTAAACATAAGCAAAGGAAGATACTTTATTAAGAATGATTCTTGCTATTAGGGCTGACTATAACTTAGCTCCTCTTTTTCTTGTTTTTTCCAGGAAAAATTTTTAATATTACTTCCGTTCAAACACATCTGAGATGAATGCAAACCCAACGAATAAATTTTTGTTAAGTATTCCGGCAGGAATTTTAAAGATTCATGAAACATTTTGTAAAATATATCAAAGCCACCAAAGAAAAGCCTGTCCTATTTCTTTTGGACAATCAGCTATGTCATCTGGGGTTACCAACAATAGCTTTCGTCAAACAATACGGAAGAATGTTTTTGCCAAAGTAATATAAAAGTACACCACACACATAGCATAAATTGCAATCATTATACAGATCTATGCTTAAAAAAGATTCAATAGTAGTCTTTTTAATTCTTGGCTGAAGAATAGCCCTGAAAAGACTGTGACCAGGAATGAAATTATTTCTACAGTAAAATTAGCCCTACTAAACTCTATAACGCCGTAAAAGGTTACAGTAAGTTTTTTCGAAACTGAAATCTGGCCATTTAATTAGGATATGTTTAGTAATAAAGACTTCTTGCCATAAGCCGGACTGATCGCTCAAAGCTAGTAAATTCGCTTATGAATCGAGGTATTGCAGAAGATGCGCGAAGCAGTGATACAAAAACAAAAGGAGCTCCTGTCATATCAATAAAAAATCCCGTTGATATCACAAGCAAGTCCTTATAAGTCTCTATTTCGAACAGAGAAAGAAGAGGCTCATGTCAGCCCACAGGGAACAAGGCCATTTCCAGAAAATTTCGATCAGTGGTCATCAGGAAAGGAAAATAGTTAAAGCAGAAACAGATAGTGAGTTTCATTTTAATATATTCACTGGTTTAGAAAAAAAGTTTTGTAAACCGAAGTTGCAAAATTACAAAGAGAAAATTATCTATCACTAAAAGAAAAGTAGCACTAATCCAGACAAATAAACGAAGGAAAAGGGCTCGTGAGCAAGCATCTTTGGACGAAGAGGACGACAATTGATACTGCTTAGAGTTCTCTGAACCAATATTAAAATTCAGACTGATTTCAATGCCGCAATTGATTGGAACGGGCTTGCGACTATACCGCTAATTTCACAAATTATATATTTGTAAATAATTTTACCGCTAATTCAAACATAAACATACGTTCATCAAAATAACTCCAGAAATCAAGTGCATTATGAACAAGTTTATAGAATTATTGTTGTTCCATAGAATTCATAAAATAATAAAAACATAAATATGATATTTTTTTATTGTTAACATATTATATGTAACAATGCCATTCATGTAATGTAAATATATATTCCATTGTGGAACAGTTGTTACAAAGTAGCATGTATGTGTATAAACTGTTAATACCATTGAATTTATTATTATTTAATCATATTTAAAAAATATGGATCCTTGATCGAAAACTGTGGAGTAGAGTCAAATAGTAAATTACAGTGTGGTTCAAAACCAATTTTTTTTTAAGTATATGCAATTTAGGAATTACACATCCAGGCTTGTAATAAGCTTTCTAAGGACTCTTAGGCAATGTAAGTCTTGGATGACTCCTGCTCCTCTTTTTAACTTCAAAAACTAATTTTTTTACTAATTTTAATTTAATCTCTGTATAAGATGTTTTAAGTAGCAAATTTTGAAATACAAAAATGACAAAGCATTTAATTGTGAACCACTTTCTAGCGAACTGGTGTCAATACCTTGCATATAAAACCATTCAAAATGTAAATCAAAAAGTAATTTTAACCAAAAAAAATGACAATATTTTTAATTTAATCCTAATTTTAGTCCAGTATAAGACCAATTTTTTTAATTATAAAGGAACATTTTTAAAATCATATAATAGAGCAACGTAATATTAAATTTATAAAAAGTAATTAATTAGGAATATTGTTAGTACAGGGTTCCAAAATTTAAACGATATTTGATTTTAATTCAAATAAATTCAAATACTCGAACGCTGATAATTTAAATTAAAGTGACAGCTAAAATTATTTTTAAAATACCCCAAAGAAATATGTTGAAACCTCTAAATAGTTGCCTACTTTACCTATAAGATCTTGCCTAAAGCTGATTAAAATCAAATATTAACGTTTCATAAAATGCAATACTAAAAGATTTCATGGAATTTAACTACTCTTGAAAAAAGATGTCGTTTCACTAACAAAAATTTATATTTTCTATTGTTTCATAATAATCAATTTTTTTAGCAAGCATTAGTTGGTTGCAGTCAATATATATTTTTTTTATGCATAAGAATTTATCACATTCTTTTTCATCACTCTCCTTCACAAAATAGAGAAATCATTTCTTGATCTGGAGTTCAGTCAAGCATAAGAATCTTTTACTTGGTTATAAATTTATTGATAACAGAAAAAAAATGAATAAATAAAATAAAAACCTCCAAAATCGAGTTCAGAAGGCGAGTATTTTTTTTTTCCTTCTTTCCACATTATCGGTTTGTTTTTTAAGTAAATTAAATGTAAAGAGTATAAATAACTGATTTAAGCAAACGTTACACTGAAAAGAGAAAAAAAAAATTATTGAATAAAAAATGAAACCATTTAGACAAGAAAAATAATTGTAAATTGACAATAAAATCGCTTACGGAAATCTAAGCTTAATGTCTCACTTCTGTACTGAAAGCCATTTTTACTCCTTTTATCTTATGTTATCTATCTACTAAAAAATAAGTGTTTGGGTATCAACAGATAAAAAGTTTATATAAATCTGCTGCTACAAACTAGATATTGTTACAAACCTGCAATTCGGCTTCCCAGCATAGTTTGTTCCATCATTGGAAAGAAAGTTTTACAGTCATCTGAATGGGACGGAGTCCAGGTGTGCGTCGGTGGTCCCAGAGCTTGGCGACCATTTGGCGACTTGGCGACGAATTTGGCTACTTTGGCGCCAAAATAGATAATACCCGAAACTTCGAGAATTTTCCCGATCCGTCCAGTAGGAACCGAGATACGCCTCGAACGTTCCTGATTGGTTGAGAGGCTTCTAGCCCCGCCTCCTGAGACCTATAAAAGGAAGCGACCGCCGCTGCCAAGGGAGACGACGGAGTAGTCCGAAGACGGAGCGGAGAAGCCAGTAGTCAGAGTGGACGAAGTGGTCGAAGAAGAGTAAGCGAAATCGACGGAGCGGAAGTCAGTAATCCGAGTCGGAGAAGTAGAAGACGGAGTAGTCGGAAGCGACTGAGTCAAGCTCGTGCTGAACTGAGCTGTGCGTGCGCTACTGTCTGCAGTAGATTCTGATTGTATGCTGCTGTTGTATGCTACACGTCTCGGGAGAAGATAATCGTCTTCTGTGCTGTATATAGTTGTCGCTTTTGTGCTGTCCTGTGTGTCTTCGTGTAAATAAACGTTGTTGTTTTTATTTTCTACTACCGTCTGCTGATTGAACGTTTTACACACCATATCACTTCCACTATCCAAACGAACCCCGGCAGGAAATTTCGTAACAATATAGTATTTTTGCTGGGATAAAGGGAAAGAGCAGAATTTGATACAGCCCTACCTTGTCTCAAAGTAAAAAATTAACATAAAAATTTAAATACTTGTAAAAATTACTTAACGTCCCATTTTTGGATTTATATGCGAACTATTGGGAACATTTTTCATTTCAAATTTGTTGCGGTACTTGTAAAGATGTAAATTCATTATTTTTAAACTTTATTTCAGGAAGAGTCAAAACTGTACAGGAGCAGGCGAAAAATTTTCCAAACTTTGATTTGAGATTATGCGAAACGAACTCATGCTCTCTTATTTGCTGTAAGCTAATAGAGTTACGTCAAAATAAACAGATATACAATCACCGCTCATTTTGATTTTCATTACACAATTTGATTTCCATATTCACAACCATTTCTAAGGAATTTTATATCAAAACCGTCCTATATCCTATCTTTTCACAATCAGTAATCTTTCACCTCGGAATAATTAGAGGGGGACACCTTCAGAATCTCCCACACATAACAAAACACTCTGCATATTCATAAAACCCTTTCTTATTGCCCCTGCCAAAAATAAAAATTAAAATGCGTGATTACAATTTCTGTTTATTGAAAAGACAATGAAATTTCTTTAAGGAACTTTGTTATTCTATGTAATAAAAGGAAAAAGCATTGTAATTGTTAAAAAAATCAACTAAAAAAACAATATTTTGATGAATTACTATGTCTTAGTTCTCTCTATGCCAGAAAACATATTCTGGAACTACGCCCGTCTGTCAACACGATTACTCAAGAATGTATTGAATTAGGCAGATGAAAATCTGATATCTGATATTATCACCAAGTATCTGATATTATTACCACCAAATTTCTATTAAATTTTCAACAAAACGAGAAAGCTGTCTATCTATCTGTGTGCATGTGAACATCATTATTAAAAAACTCTAGGAGTTGATTACGATGGATGAAATTCGACAAAAAGTTTTGTTGTGAGACTTGTAGACTGGTGTTAAATTTTGGATCATATCTACCAAAGAGTTGACTACTTGTTTATTCGCGTATAACGTGATAATTGGAAGATACCAGAAGCTAAGTAAGCGAATTTAACTATGTGGTCTTGACACCATAGTTGAAGATTTTTAACCATTATTATGGACAATTTCACAGACAGTTATTTGATTCTCGATGGCAGAAAGTTCAACTATTTTTTTAAACTTTAGCCTAAATCTTTTTTACTTTTTTTAATGGTACCAATGGTACCTTGCATGTATAAAAATTCTTTATATATATATATATATATATATATATATATATGCAATCTACACAACTCTAAATATTTTGAAGCTCTAAAGCAATCAATGTGCATGAAATAAAATATTTTCATCATTGAAAAGAAGATTTTAGGGAAATATTGTTACGAATCTGTAAAACTGTTTCCTTGTCACATTGGTTTTATGGTTGGATACAGAGATTTACAGAAATTCAAAATGGATATAAGGTCAATGACCCGGACTTTGGTGAAAAATATTAAAATTCTAGAAAATGCATCAATTATGTCTCCATCTCTGTAAGGAATCGAAATCTAAAGATTCTTCTGGGGAATTCCATGTTGTCGGAGACTATATAAATCCCAGAAGGAGCACATAACAGGGTTACCTCCATGGAGGTTTGCTTGAAGAACGAGTTGGTGAGAAAGCACGGTCGCAAAGCACTTTTACAAGTACTATTACTCTTATTTATTTGTGAATTGTTGTCTACTTGAGCTGATAATTTCTACAAGCACTGCTCATTGTGTACATCCTTGTTGTGTTTTTGTATTATGTATTTCGTGTTTTCTGGATTAAAATGTCGTTTTCCGTTATACAACTTATTGCTGCTGAGTAACATGTCGGCATTGATGCCACCGACGAACCGTTAAATGGCATCTTACGATTCAATAAAGTGGCTGGACACGTAGACACGAGACCTTAGATATCCCTACAACCAACAGTCCGCTGGAGTAAGGTCTGACGATCGTAAAAACCACTTAATCTTACATCCACGGCTTATCACTCGGTCCTCAGCGAATATGTCAAGGAGGAATGTCTTGACGGAACGAGAAAAGTGAGATGTGGCCCCATCCAGCATGAAGGTGATGGCAGGTAATGCACGTCTTTGCTGCAAAGCGAGCGCAATATGGTCTCCCAAAAGCATAAAATACTGTTCTATACTGACAGAACAGATTTTCCAACCGGATACAGAACAATGCTCTTCCAAAAAGAAAGGTCCCAGGATGAAGGATGCGCTGAAGGCACACCAAAAATTCACATGGCATGAGAGTGTAATGGTTTGGTCGAGTACTCAAGAGGATTTGATGTCGCCCAGATACGATTGTTTAGCGTATTGACGTCACCATGCAGTGAAAAGTGGACTTCAACTGCCCGCATGATTTTCAGCAACTGTTGTGAGTCACATTCCATTTGTACAAGCGCGCACGTTGCAAAGGCTTGTCTTTCACCTGAATTTACTAGCAATAATTGGTGAAGTGCCTGTATCTTGTACAGATGCAGGTTCAAGATGCAAGTGCAGAATGCGTCGAATCCACATTTCTGGAATTTCCGTTACTTTCTCAGCTTCAAGTGCACTGCTAATCCCTGTTGACAATTGTCTTGGTTGCCAAATTTCCGATGACACTTTGTACAACAGGGACGCGGTTCGCACTGACGGATGGTCCACCACTTCATGGATGATTTTCCCAACTCCCCTATTCCTTAAAACTGCATAATAATTTCACAATGAAAATAGGGCTTTTATTCGCCTTGCTTCCTATTGCCATAAGAAACTTTCGCAATGTCTTAGTCGAGGATTTACCGTTCTTATAAAAAAGTTTGACCACAGTTGCTCGATCCGGTAACGATAGCATGCTGCTGGCATCGAATGACAAATCCATTTCCAACCTTGTGTTTTAGAGCTATCCTGATTTGCATAAACCGTCCTGGTTTGGCGGAGCACCATCTATCGGTTATTTTTTGAAGTATTTTTAATGGGAAAAAATCCAAAGACTTTTAGAACATGTTCTTGCAAGGTTTGCACGAATTTATGGTGAACCCTGTATTTATTTATAACACTATGCATGGCTATACTGGTTTTTAAGGAGGAACTTATTTCAGATTATCACTTTAATGAAATTAAAGCTGCCCTGGATGAAGGGAATTGTAAGCATACTTCATCTTCGGATAATTTTATCACTTATTTCGAAACGTTTTAACTCTAAAAGCGGACTCATGTGCTAAAAGAGAAAATCAGTCGAGTTGTCATCGATATTTATTTTTTGAAATCTTTTTTTACATTGTTTTTATTGCAAAAGATATTGTGTACATAAATTATAAATAGCCTGAATTAAATTATTTTTATAATAGTCTGATGCTACATCATCTTGATTTATTTCAATCTTCATTTTATATCTTTGATATTTCGAATAAAAAATAGATCTATATAAGCATACAAGAATTTTCTGCATTTATATTGCGAAATAACATTGTTTCTAGCACCAGACTATATATTTTTTTAAATAAGAACATTTTAGTTAAGTTCATTTATTAGTAAATTAAAAAGATTTTTACATTTTTTTTACTTTTTATCATTATTTTGAATATAATGTAATATTGATATGAACAGCTTTTGAAATTCGCAAAGGAGTGACAGCTCTAGTATTTAAGCAAGATTTAGTTCTATTAACAAATTATTTGACAAGTTCTGAAAATACACTACTCAAAACAATTAAAGGATATTGTAAGTCTTGTATAAAATAACGGTAATAGCATTTTTTTTTTTTTTTTTTTTTTTTTTTTTGCGTAAAATGGAAGAAGAGAGTCACAAATGCAAATTTTTCTTATTTTCAAACTTCGCAGTATGCAAATTTTGAGTTTGACGTCCAAGACGACGCTTTAGCGACAGCGAATTTGGTTTGGCTTTCAACTTAATGTAAGACAAAGCGGAAAAGAAAGATCGACATTCAGTAAGCACGTTGTTTCGATGAGTGCACTGTCTCAACGAAGTCATTTAACCGAATCAGAAGCTTGGAGAGTTGTTGGCCGGTTAGAGGGGCAGAAAACACAAGCCGAAGTAGCAGAAGCTATTGGAGTTTCACAAAGTGCGATTTCCAGGATCTGGAACCGTTTTTTGGAGACTGGAAATGCAGACCAAAAATCAGGGCAAGGGCGTAGATGTGCAACAAAGCCCAATGAAGACCATTATTAAACGCTAACGGCTCGGAGACACCGAAATATGAATTCCACTCTTCTTCAATAACACCTTTGCTCGGCTACTGGCACCACAATTTCGACACAAACTGTCCGAAACCGCCTTCACGCTGTAGATCTGTATGCTCGCCGACCAATGGTGTGTGTCACGTTAACAGCAAGGCACTGTCGCGCTGCAGGGAGTGGGCAACAGAACATGCGAATTGGAGGAGAAATGAATGGCACAATATTATAGTCCCGTTTTTCTGTTCATCCTGATAATGGGCGTATTTTCATCTGAAGGGAACGTAGCACTAGAAACAATCTTGCGTTCGTGCACGAAAGTGTAAGATTTGACGGTAGGGGAGTGAAGGTCTATTCCGGCATCTCCATTGATGGGTGCAACGATCTCAATATCGTTCAAAATGGAGCTTTGACTAGTCGCCGATAGAGGGATGAGATCTTGAGACCTATTGTAGTCCCTTACACTGCAGCAATTGAAGATGGCATCATGTTAATTGACGACAATTGCAGGTCACATCGTGCTAACTTGGTGAATGATTTCCTTTTGAAGGAAGGAATCATACGAATGGATTGGCCAGCATGTTCTCCGAATATAAACTCAATCGAGCATGTTTAGGACATTCTAGGCAGACGAATTTCTGGACGCCTACCACCTCCCACAAACTCTCCAAGAACTGGAAAGAGCTCTTCTGGAGGAGTGGGACAGAATACCCCAGCCCCTCATTAATAGCCTCATTGACTCGACGCCTCAAAGGTATTCAACGTTGCTGGTCGTCCGGGGAAAGCATACCCTCTACTAAAAACGATCTTCTTTTAAGGAAACACCTTTTTTTATTGGTTTTTCTCATATGCACAAATTGTGTATTTGTTTTTCTTTTGTACCCGAATGTTCAATAAAACGCATTTTTTTTTCAGCCAAACAAATGTCATTTTTATATCATATAGCCTAATACGTCTGTCATTAATGTATGAATCATTCAAATAATTCTCCAGGTGCAAGTTCAACCCACAACCTCAATATCTTTTAATTGTTTTGAGCAGTGTATTTAAGTAGGGTATATCGTCAAGCATATACATGAATATAAAATTTCCAAAGCTCCACGATATCAAGAAGTGAGAGAAAAATCGATTACAAATTTAATCGATTTTCAAAATTCTACTTTTCCTTAAGTTTTGGGGTACAAATACCTAGGATTGTTGAAAGACTCTAAATCAACCTTAGATACTGACATCAATAAAGCAAAAGTGGCTATGTAAAGCGATAATTGGTTAAGCATATGCTCATCGCAAGCTATAGCAATTTTTCTAACTATAAGGGTAGTTTTAGAAGTCTGATTGCAAAAGAAAACTGTTTTTTTTATCGGATATATGTGGAAAAAAACACTTCTGATGTAATTTTGATGGTGTGAACCAATTATTTTTATTAGTTAGAATTATTAGAATTATTTTTTTTAATTGGAATTATTTTTTTACGTCAAGGTAAGAACATTTTTTAAAAATATTATTTTATAACACATTTGTAATATCACACACACACTGATATACTAAAAAATAGATATGTTTAATTATTCTCTTCGTTGCAAGGCCTTACTTTATATTTCATTTATATTATTGAATCTTGAAACCAGTTTTTTAAATTCTAAAATACACCACCAGGAAATACCAATTGTATAGAATCAAATTTAATTAAATTAATCTATTGGCTGGTAATCAGGTTCTAAAAATACTAAAATTGCGAGTTCCCCCAATACAAAATTTGAAAACATCCGCAAAATAGGAAATGCGTGAAAAATTCCAACTTTTTCCAACTTTAAAGCACGAAACAAGTTAAACAAAAGCGTATAAAAGGATTAACCATTTCCATTTTTGATTAACTGCATTTACATGTCAATAAACATTTTAGAGAATATACCATTTAAAACGCTTTCTCTCTCTCTCTCTTTAAATCAATGAATATCTCTAGAATGAATTTTCAGTCAATATTTATAAATCTTCAATGTTTAAAGAAAATGCCATATTTAAACACTACTGATTTGCAAGAAAACATTTTTATATGAAAATAGTTTTAATGCAATTAAAATTTCAGAAACTATCAAAATTTTTTTAAGCAGTTTTTACTGAATATTCCATTGCTGACTTAAATGCAAATACACATTTCAAATAAATATGCTTTGAAATATAATATGCAAGTGCCGCATTATTCGCAATCAAAAACTGAAATAATAATTCCGGACACAATCCAAAAATTATAGTTTTCTTTGCTTTCCTTAGTTCCTAAAAAATTAGTTAACTATTTTGTATCGAAAAAAGAACTTTAATAGAGTAATTAGATAAATAAATACATCACTTAATTTAGCAGAGTGAGAATAAATTCTTGAATAAGGTTAGATTTTACATAATGGTGCTAATTGTGCTTTATTTAATATTTAATCTATTAATTTCAAACATTTCTAATCTGCATAATATTTCAATAGACTTAATTCTAATCATTGTTACTAAGAAATATGGAAAACTGGCTGCAAGTTCATATCATCTTTATCAGCAGATTTGCAATTCAAAATCAAAACATATCACTAAATAATCAAAGATGTAATAAGTTCATCTAACATATCAAATCAGTTAAAGCTGAGAGTTACGTTCATAGAAAATAACACTCTTTCTTCATTTAAATTACAAGATCTGAATATATAAATTAAATCTACTTTATATCCAATTATTAATTGGATATTAGAGAAACAAAGATACAATAATAACTGTTGTATGCTATTTCATTAATTTCTTATTTATCTATTGATTAATTGTGGAAAGGCAAGATATTTCAACCCTTCACAAATGCGATTCACATACAGTGGAAACTGGCTACAAGTTTCCAGAATTACGATAAAAATCCGATTCCTATAAAAATTCGAATTAGAAAAAATTGCATCTTAAAATGCAAAAAGCAAGAGAAAATGGCGTATTTGGAACTAAACTGGAAGATTAATTTTTAAGTTTTAATATACAGTTCATAATTTATATATAAGCGTTAATTTTAATAAAGTAAACTAATAATAAATTTTTAATAATTTTCATAAATAAATATTAATTTAAAAAACAATTTGTATTAGTTTGTAAAAATTGTACAGTAAAAATCTCAAAATAAAAAAAAGTAGTTAAAAAATTTTTAAAAATAAAGAGGGTCATTTTTATTGCTTGCAAAAACATTTTAAGCATTAAAGTTCTCGAGCGAATTAAGGACTACACAAATTATAAACTTACAATAACTGAAAACGTAAGGTATGGAAGTTTTTAAGAAAAAAAATGCTTAAAAAGATATTTTACAGTTTTTAGCTTTGACATTGAAATAACCAATACAAATTCGAACATATATAAACATATCATTGGTAATTCAAGGAACTAGAGAAAACAATTCGATTTACCAAAAATTCGAAATGTTCGTATAGCCTAATTCCACTGCATATAATAAACAATTTAAAATCTGAATATAAAGATATATTAAATATTAGGGAAATTGATGTCAGCATTGGTTTTTTTACTGATTTATTAATTTCTATATTGATTCTTCATAGAAGTGCACGCAATTTTAACAATAGAGGTGTGATTTATGTATTTAAGGCTAAAGTGTTGATTATACTGATAACACATGCATTTTAACAAAAATACTTGATTATTTGCGGAACCAAAATAAATGGATACCACTGACATGCAATTTTATATTCATAAAATATATTTATTTCCCTAAGTAGACATCTTATCAAAAATTGGAATAACTAAATGGATTTACATACAATAAAAATTACAAACACATATGAACATTTAATTAAAATACATTTGTTTCAATTGTTCCATCGTATTTTTTGGACTAGTTACAGTATGACCTATGACAGCTTCATGGCTGAATAGTTCATAGTCGTTTCCTCCTGGGAATGTTTTGTCTCCAAAAAAATGAATGCTTTTAAAGGCATCTCTATCTATATGTTTCAAGCAAAATGTCTTATCCCAACCAGTGGGGAAACAATCAAAGCTTATTTGTCCACCTGTAAACAAAAAAAAAGGAAATTAAAATTTTCTTTGACACATTTTAATTTTTTTAGTTTTAAAAGTGATATTAAGTCCATACAAAAGTCTAAAAACATATGTTACAAGTTCAACACTTTCTTACTTTCAAAAATCTTACTGTCGACAAAAAAAAACACGTTTCATACGGGTTCCAAAAATGATCATGAGACATTTTTGTAATTAATACAGGCATTAAAAAAAAAGTGGAATAAAATTATAGCCTCTTTAAGTTTGAAGTTGAACTGATTACAAAATTTTGAAATCCTACAAGGTGAGAGCTTG
This sequence comes from Argiope aurantia, assembly GCA_026543865.1. Classification (NCBI taxonomy): domain Eukaryota; kingdom Metazoa; phylum Arthropoda; class Arachnida; order Araneae; family Araneidae; genus Argiope; species Argiope aurantia. The sequence goes on along the minus strand of JAPMOR010122725.1, from coordinate 546,333 downwards.
ATCAGCCTGGTACATAACAGAGCATTCACAAATCCCTTCTTTGCTTCTTTCATGTAATCGGTGGCTTTGTAGGTGGCTCTTTTGAACCATTGCCATTCTTATTCATTAATCTTTTCATTCGTGATCTACCCACTTAGTCTCACTTGTTTGATCATTCAGCAAGCTCTATTGTCTTTGCATTCCTTTAAAATTAGATTTCAGGAAAGGCATGACTGTTGGGGCCCATCTTGCCAAAGCCTAAATAATGAAAGCAGCCTTATAATGACAGCTTACATTAAACGAAGAAAAACGTCAAAACGCCAACTACCAAACATAAGTGTCAAGAAGTTGAAGCTGATTAACAAAGGCAGACTGTGGCCAGAAAGCACAAAACATCCGAAATGAAAAAGCTGTAGCTTTAAAAACTATCTGGTATTATCTTATGTGGTAAACCATGATGTTAAAATAGCTATTCTACAACTATGGTTTTATCGTACAATGTCTTTAAAAGATGAACAGTAATGCGAGCATACAAAATGGGAAAAACAACAGGAAAATATCTTTAAGGCAGACGAATCGCCATTCACATTATTTTGGACTAATGAACATGTTTACATTTGGTGAACATTATGAGAAATATTTCATGTTGGACAACCTTCATCCCACCGTTAGGCATGACAAGTCTTCAGTGATGATGCAGGATGCAATGTCGCACAGTGCATTATATCAATACTTTGCCTAACCATCTTCATCTAATAACATAAACTGTGTTTTCTGATAACTTGTGTACCAAAATGATTATGGTTCAATTCATACTGCTCTTCCAGACTGGTTTAACGAGCATGGCGAAGTGCAATACTTTATACCCCCCCCCGTTCCCCGATTTTTGTGGGGTACTTGGGGCAAGCCGCACATATGGTTTATATTCCCAATACTTTGAGTTAGCAAATTTTTTTCAGGAAGAGTGAGTATGTATGCGACTGTTGTGAATAACGTATTTATCCATTCCATTTTGTAAACAAACTATAATTCATATTATTTTATCCAAATCCTCTCTTTCTGTACATATAGTAACGGTGAAAATAAAATGTAAAACATAATGTGAATCCGGACAATTGATGCATCAGTCGCAGATCAAGGAATGAAATTAATGTGGACCATAAAAACTATCATTGCTTGCTATATTCCTATATAGCTATAATGCTACAGCCACAAATATGAACATTTCACACTTTATCTGCACCAGTTATAATTTTAAAACAAAAGGAATAGAGCTTAGTATCTTAAAAAATCACAATTCAAAATACGAAAAATTCCACTTCGGGTTCAGATAAAATTCTGGCACCTTGGTTCAAAAGAGATACATACAAGTTCTCTTTAAAATCCTTCTTATCTTCGAGAAAACAACTACATTTTGCTTATATTCCAAAAAAACTGGGTGCATGCTATCATCATATCAATTTCAAAGCCCAATAAAGATAAAACTAAAATAACTTCTTATAGACCAATAGCTTTTACTTCAACTTTCTATCAGATTTTTTAATTGCAAAGTACATACGATAATCGATATTGCTCTTAACTGCAACAACTCGAATTCAACAAGCATTTATTTTTTTCAGAGATAATCATATTGCTAGCTACAAAATTTATACAGCAATATCAGAAGCACACAAAGGAAAAAGAAATTGAAATCCGTCATGATATTAAAAGTGCATACGACTCTGTTCATTATGACAAACTGATACATAAATGTTTTCAACTTGCAATTGTTGGCAATATTTGTAAATGGGTGCACAACTTTCTACAGTAAAGAACTTTTCAAATTAAATGATGCAACAAGTATGAAATGAAACCTCACAATAAATGTTTTTCTTTTTTCTGATGATACTTTCATTTACTGCCTGTAACATTAATTAAATTATATCAAAACTAAGCTCCGGGACATTATGGAGAACATCTATAAATAATATTCTAACTGGAAATTATTTATTAGCATGGGGGAAAGTAAAAGATTTATAAAAAAAATATCTACCTCACATAATTTATGCTGGAATTCCACTGTCATGGAATGAAATGGTTACATATCTTTCAATTTAATTTACAAAATCTAATCAAAATTAAACAATTTTAAAAAATCTCAAGATCAGGGCCTTTAGAAAATTAAATGTCTAAAAATTGTATGTTCCAAAGAAATTGCCCAAGAACATAAAAATTTAATCACAATCACAACATCCTCAGTCCTTTTTATTAAAATTACCCTATCATTAATATGTTAGCTGAATCACATCTAAAATCCTGCAACATTATACAAACAATGACTCTTAGAACAACCTTTGCTATACATATATGAAATCTGAACATCATTTCACTAAAATTATTAATACAAAAATATACTTGCCCAATCAAGCATTACATATAATTACTTTTTATCCCAAATTCTTCTCTACAAAAACCATCTAATCATCCAGATTTCATATACTTTGATAGCTATTAACTGCAACCATTCGGCATTCAGGAGGTAATAATTTACGTTACGATATATCCCATCTTTAATTCCTCCAAGTCAAGACAAACGTCATATATTACTTAATAAACTTTAATTATTTTCACATTTGCAAGTAAGTGTATTTAAAGAAGAAAATATGGGAATTCTTATGAGTTCCGATAAAAATAAATGTCACCATTAAAAAGGATTTTTAATTATTTAGAATAGTTTTAATAAAATTGAGATATTTTAATATCCTTTATAAAGCAAGCTGAAGAAGAAAATCAGATTGAGTGAGACAATACGGAAGCCAGATATATGCATATGGTACATATTTAAAACTGAAGTGTAATATTTCGTAAGATTTTTACTGTGAAACCTGCTTCACATTGAAAGGCTCTTTTTCTTATCCTCTTAAATTTTCTGCTTTTCTGGTCAGTTTCAGACATTATAAGTTTCTTTCATGACAAACATGTATACATATAAACATCATTTGAATAAACGTAATTATCATTTGATTAAAGTAGTTTGAATTGATTCAGTATGCACATTTAATAAATTTTATTTGCATCTTTTATATGCATATGTAAGGTGTCCCAAAAATGTGGAGCAAGCACTTATTTTCTTAAATATTTCAATTAGATATATACTTCCAAAAAAAAAGATTCAACAAATAAGGTCGGAAATTTTATGAAAAACTTTGAATTCTGTACAAGGGAATTATAAATTTAAAAAGTTATTTTTATTCAATCTCCAAAGCGCAAAATTGTCATTATAAAAATGATTCGATCACACTTGATTAAAAAAGTTCCAATCTCCTATCTGCAAAATTTGCTGAGATATAAAAACGCAAGTTTATTGACTTAGACCACTTTTTCACACCTAAGGATAGTGTTTGAAAAAGGGTTTTGTAGTAACTTTGAGGGATAATACACATATAACAATGAATTCAGAAAATTCAGACGGATTCAGAAAATAATTATGCAGTTATTAACTCTTATTAAATGTTTGTAATGGCAAAATAATGCATTTATTGAAATTTTACAAAACTTGTTCAAAATGAGCACCTTTGATACATATACATAACTGCATACTTCTAGCAATATTTGCATATGTGCATTCCAATTCATCACTTGTGACAACAAATGAGATTTTTTGAATTCGAAGATCCGCTACGGCTACAGGAATCTTGTTATACACTAAGGAACGTTAGCGACCCCATAAATAAAAGTTAACAAGTGTCAAGTCAGGCAATCTTGGAAAAAATTCAAAGGTCCTTATAAAACAATCCATCTATTAGGTAATTAAGCATTCGGTCATTGTCTTATAACTGAAGCATGATGAGCAGGAGCACCATCAAATTGCAACCACACTTGTGGATATACCACCAAAGGCAATTCATCCATTAATTCAGAAGCAATGCCATTTAAAACTAACTGAATCCTTCGAATGAAGAATAAATTTTTATCGCACCAAAAGTGGTCGTTCTTACGACTGATACTATTATCAAGAGTAAAGTGGCATTCATTTGTCCAAATTATATTTCTCAGAAAGGAAGAATTTGATCCTACTTGAAGTAAAACCCAAATGAAAACCTCTAAGAGTCGGCCATAAGCTGACTATAGCAGCCAAATCATGGTTGACGTCATTCAGTTCATGAATGTTATATAAATGCCAGCTATGCTGAAATATTCTCTGCACTGTAGTTTTTGAAATATTGAATTCTGAACTGACAGTTTGCATACTAGCATGAGGATCACTTGAAAAATAAGGTCAAAATATCAATTTCCATATCTTTTTGTATAGCGCCTCATCCTTCCCTTTCATCTCTGAGAAAGTAAAGATTCTGTAATTTGCAACCGCTGAACTATTTTGTAAATACACTTCTAAGAAGAATGCCAGGAATTCGTAAAACGATGTTTGTATTCTTTCACAGCAAGGTCAGTGTTATGACAGTATACAGAATAAATCAACATTTTAAAACATTCATCATTACTGAAATGCACCATTCCTTAGGAAAGCCTAATATCATACACACAGCTGCGAACAAATAATTTTATTTTACAGTTAATAATTACACTACTTTGACATATCTTAGATGTTTAGTTTTTCAAATTTCTCTTCTCCTTATAAATTCGAAGTTAGAGCAAGTGACCAATGAAAGTGAATAACATTATGAGCGATTAGCAAATTTTTTTGAAGTCATGATTATTGGAAGATGTATTACTAGAAAAATATTTATATATGAAATATTTTCTGCATTGAATAGTTACATTTCTGAAATAAATGTTTTCATCTCAATTTAACAATAAACATACCTCTGCAAATTTTATAAATGGGAATGTGAAATTTTGGAGGTGCATGTAAGAAATATTTTTCTGACAACTGTATACTACAGAGAGTGCATATATATGTAAGAGAGTGCATATATTTCTGATGCATGTCAATCACATGTAAGGGAAACACAGGGATATTTTAAAAAGAATGTGCTTACTGGACAGTTTTTGACCCCTTCACGCCGAGCATGTGAAAGTGTCGGCGTTTAGTCGATTCAGCAATTTTATAAAGCTTCTCTTGAATTCATTAAGTAGAGAAAGTGGAATTGGATCAAGAAATAAGAGAATGAACTTACTATGGGCTAAATTAAGATAAAACTTTGAAATTAATTACATTGAAATTAAGAGTTTAAAATATCATTACATACATACATATACAGGGTGTTTCAGTGAACCGTTTCAGAACATCTAGGAGGGGTAGGGTACATCCTGACAACACGAAATCATAGAGCAATGTGGGGTCGGAAATGCTTTCCTGAAGCGGTGTTGTACACAGAAGCACCATAAAGAAAAGAGACCGTAAATGTGAAATCGTTTTAATAATACATGAAAAGAAGCAAAAGGTACATGGATTAAAGTAAGTGTTCGAAGTTTCTTCCACGGGATACAATGCACGCCTCACATCTCAGACGCATGGACATCCGAACATTCTGGAATACTTCAGGCATATCTGGAATCTCTTCGGCAGTTACTGCGACTCTTGCAACGAGCTCCTCAGCAGTGTCAACAGGGGTGTCATAAACTAGCGATTTCATATGACCCTAGAAATAAAAATCAAGACATAAGTCGGGTGACCGAGCAGGCCAACGCACGGGATCCCCCACGTCCGAACCACCGTTGACCAAATGTGACATCCAGGTAGTTACGAACACTTCGCTATAATGGGCAGGGGCTTCATCATGTTAGAACCACATTGTCTGTTGCGTCGATGCAGAAATCTGTTCATCTCTCAAAAGTTGTGGCAATACTTGCTGCAGAAAGAGCAAGTACGTAGGTCCGGTTAGACGACCCGGTAACATGTAAGGTCCGATGAGGTGATCTCCCACAATACCGGCCCATGCATTGACCGAAAATTGATTCTGTGCTGCACGACGTCGTATTGCATGCGGGTTCTCGACCGCACAGATATGATCGTTATGCGAGTTGAAAATTCCTTCCCTTGTGATGGATGCCTCATCGGAAAACAACACTTCTGCAGGAAAAAGGGGATTTGTAGCACATTTTCCCAGGTACCACTGTGCGAAAGCAATACGAGGTATATAATCCTTCGGTTTCTGTGTCTGGACACGCTGCAAGTGAAACGGATGCATGTCTTCTGCTCGGAGAATCCTCCAGACGCTACAATGGGAAACCCCGACTGCGTTTGCTACACTTCGTGTACTCGTTCTTGGATTCCCCTGTACATGCTGCAGCACATTCTGTTCGGCGTCTGCAGTCCGTGTTGTTCTTACCCTGTCCCTGTGAGCTCTTTCTGATGAACCTGTCTCAGCTAACTTCTGGTGCAGTCTTGCAAAGAAATTATGACTGGGAATACGCCTCGTCGGATATCGTTCCACATACAAACGCTGTGCGGCTGGCCCACTACAATTTGCAGCCCCGTACGCCAAATGCATATCGGCTAACTCTGCGATCGTGTAATCATCCATCTTACTAACTTGGCGTTCTTGTGCAAAATGAAGATTCCCTGCACGAAAGTTCGGACTTTTCGCACAACACCATCTACCGCGTCAGGAAAGCATTTCTGACTGCCCATGGGTATATGATTTTGGTTCGTCAGGATGTACCCTACCCTCTTAGAAATTCTGAAACGGTTCACTGAAACACCCTGTGTGTGTATATATATATATATTACTTTTTACTATCAATATGATTGAAATCCAAAGTGTTTTCATGTAATTTTCTATCTTATTTAGCTTCCAATTAGAAATATATGTCTAATTGCAATATTTAAGAAAATAAATGTTTGTTCCACTTTTTGGAGACATAGTGTATATTTGCAATATATATTTAAAATTTTTAAAATAGAAAAATTCGAAATTTTATAAAGACCAGAAGCAAAACAAAAACAAGTTTTCTGGGTGTTTCACTATATTGTTTTTCATTTGAATTTGGCTCTTATGGGTTTTAAATTGTTCTTCAGGCATTAAAATTTTAAATATAAAATGTAAATATGCCACAGCATGGTTTATCACATTGAATAATTGCATGGAGCATTAGCACATCAGATGTGTTGTTTTGAGTTATTTCTATTGGCTTCTGAAGAAAAATTAATTTTACCTTCTAATACCTGGCTCATAATTGGAATGCTTTTTTTTAATTAGCTATTACAATTTCTTTTTCAAAGGTTGATTATTCTATTGTCTGTGTTTAATAAAACCTGATTGATTTTTTAAAAATTTCAGTCATATTTGACTGTAATTAAATGATATTTTTGTATCCGATATATATTACCAAAAGGTAATAAAATTCGTAGATTCAGAAGTCTATCCATGAATTCAATTATTTAGAAAATAGCAAAAATACATTTTTGTTCTTTGAAAAACACTAGAAAGTATATATGTAAAATTGTGATATTGAAACCACAATCTTAATAATGAATATAATGTTGGAAAAAGTTAACATTTTGAAAACGTAAATTTCAAAAATAGAAAAAGGAAAAGATTAGAAGTATATTAATATGCAGCAAATAAAACTTAAGTATTACCTATAGTATAAGTCAAGCCCAGATCAGGAAATTCCTTTTGAACAGCTTCAATAAATTTTTCTCGGATTTTATGCACCTACAAATGAATGTAAAAAAAGTAACAAAATTTTTGCATAGTTTAAATATTGAAATTATACGAAATACAATTTAATTTCTTTTTTTAATTTAATAAATTAAAATTATACTTTATCATAAGCAGCAAATTCTTCTCGTTCTTTTTGTGTACAAGATCTCCCAATAGGACATATATTAATAAGACCTGATCGGAATTCTACGAAATTGCCTCTAGAATAAAAATGATATAAATGAGAAAGCTAATTATTAACTATTTTTGTAAATAATTGCATTGGCTAAAGCTAATTAGAAAGTTAATAGTCCACAGAAACTTATAGGAGACCAAATCATAGGACAATGATTAACACATTTTTCAATATGTCTTAAGGCTACAGAAAAAGATTCATGAAATTAAAAAAAAAATTATTTTAAATGCACATATTGAGAGCTGGTTTTTCAAACTAAATTATGTTCTAATATATCAATCGTTTTAATCATTTACTATTGAGTTTTAAACTATATTATAATAATATTCATAACTAATTGAATATAATGATACATTACATAACATATCTTATTGTGTTAACTTGTGTTGCCATTGATTATAATAAATTTAACACCTTAAACTCAAGTTTTACATCTGAAATTGCATTGATTTAACTATATATAGAGGCTAACTATATATATATAATAAAATTCTGCATAATCGACCTAAAATGACAAGCAATTCAAGTAAATAAGATTTGTGGGGAAGAGATGTTTTATAAGTTGTATAAACTAACCAAGAATGAAATGACTTAAATATTTTACATAATATTTATGCAAAAGGTGGTATTCCTTTTAATTGTAAATATTGGTATTAGTGCATCGTATTAATATATAGACAAAGAAAAAATTCAAGAAATATCATAAGATAGTTTCATACGAAAACTATACCTGAATTATTTTTTTAATTAAGCTTTTTCAGAAAATAATTAGATGAAAAACTTTTAGCACAGAAAAATTTAAAATAATTTGATAATTTTGTAAATAGAGGAATTGTTTTTGATAATTATGTTATTTCATTGTTCTTCACAGATAAGTTTAGAAAATTCAATGTATTTGAATTTATATAATTGCATACATATCAAAACAGTTATTAGAGAATATATAAATAATTAACTAAGGATAAAAAGTACGATATCATGAATACAAAATACAAATAAGATAATTAGAGATGAGTTTTTATCACAAATATTAGCCGTTCTGTGATATTTTAATTACATTTTATATATTTTTCACATTAAAACATGGAATATAGTTTGACCAGTATCCCTTCGACGGAACATCGCAAAAATATGATAAACTAGCCATATAGAATTTAGGCACCTCAGATAGAGTACAATGATAAGTTAACTTTTCAAAAAGATAATTATTATATATACAAGATTCAACAATAAACGAAAAATCTTTTGTAATGATTGACTGATACAAATATACATGGTTTTAATTTCTATAAATTGAATATGGTATGATGTCCATTACATTAAAATTTTGTTATAAAAAATTAGTTCTAGACAAATACTTCCATATCAGATTTAAAGACATCAAGATATTAATGGGATCAAATCATATAAACTCATGAAAAACACAACAGTAAATGTTATTTAACTATAAATGTTATTAAATCTGCATTGTATATGTTGAACTGCCACAACAGGTGCTCTGTTCTCCAACAATATCAGGGTTGCCACTCATATCTGGAAAAAAAAATCCCTGTATTTTCCCTGCATGTATTCAAGATACAAGGAAATGTGCGAATAGCACTCGTGCTAGTTAAAATGGAATATGGTTTTTAAGGAGTAGAAAAAGCAAGGAAAGGGAGCAACAATTTAACATTATTTGAAATAGCATATTAAAAGAAGGTTTATATTTACATACAGAAAACACACACACACACAGTTTTATCTTTATTTATTATCTACAATTTAGCAAAACAAAATTTATATATTGGGGAGGGGGAGAGAGAGATTGATCACTTTTCAGGCTCTGTAATTGTAAGTCACACAAAATGAAGAAATCAGAGGAAATAAAACACGAAACATTTTTGTTATCATGATACAAATCATTTAATGATTATGTAACAAAAAAGCCTTACAAATCAAGATTTTTTTAAAATTTATTTATCCATTTTTGCCAATTTATGTATTTGGGCATCAATTTCTGCAATTTTTGCAGTCATCAGTTTCATGAAGCTAATCCTTAACAAATAAGGTACGACATTTTTGTACGGCCTAAAGTGCATTTTTTTTTTTTAACTATTTCACTTTTAGTGAACATATGTGAAAATCACTGAATGTATGAAAGGATGAATGTGACGCAACAAGTTTTAATGCCCATAAAAATGCAGCTTTAAATGTTTGTTCTTGAATTAAAAATTTCGAAATTGCTTTATTTTTGGACATTAAGTTTGACATTTCCGTATCTGAAAAGCCATCTTTTGTATTCCTTTTAGATTCTAAGTCCAACATCAAGAATGACTCTTTTGAACTGGCAGGCAATCTTGTATATTTTCCTCTTTTGACATGACTAGTAAGTATTTGTTTTCCCATATTACTTAAGCTTATTTTTTTCTTGCAAAGCAAACAGTATGCAGCTAATGATTTTGCATAACTTTCCTCCATTCAGAAAAATCAGGATTGATTTTTTTTATCCGTCCAATTCGTATTAAATACGGATTTTAGCAGCTCATCGGTTGGTTGGTACGCAAATTAAATGTTGCTACTTCCGCCAGAGAAATGTATTCTATTCTTTCACGCAGATATACAAGTCTCGCGCATGCTCATTAGCTACAATTCGGGAATCTCATGGCAAAAGAACAACTATTTCGCAAATCGAAACTGGAATGATCTATACAGGGAAAAAAAAAAAAAAAAAAACGGAAGAGAGAAAAGGGGTGAATTATCGCTTTACACAATCGCAAATGGTATTGTTTCTTTTTTAGAAGCTATGAATATGATCGTTCATTCTTGCAATCTTTAGAAATCCGCATTTTTTAGATGGGGAAAAAATAACTAAGAAACTTAAATTCTCTTAATTTTCCTTGTTTTATGAAAAAAATTTAATTTTCCTACATTCCCCGGTTTTTTTAGACGATTTTTAAATTCCCTGTGCTTTTCCTGTTCTCCTGAGTGGCGACCTGAGTTGGCGTAGCAACCCTGAGAATATATAATGGAATTTGAAATTACATTGGTATGATGTGTTTGATGAGAAATCATGTGATTATAAATTGATTTCACATTGAAATGTACTTTTTACTTAGTTTCCATAAACTGAATAATTAATCACAAATATATAATTCTTTGAGTACAATCCAGAATGATGAGAAAATATATAAATTACATATGACATCTTAAAAATTTTCATGTATTTCTGAACAGAATGAGAAATGGGTAAGAGAGCAATACTTTAATCATAAAGCTTTAATGCTTAAAAAGGAATAAAATAATCATTTTTATCTTCAAACACTATACACATTCTTTGCTTCCTTTTGGGGGGCTTTATATATTATCAAACTAAGAAAAAAAATCAAAATACATCATGTATTTTTCAGACTGATAAAAAAAAAATAGCAAACCGTTTTGCAGGCAGATGTAATTTTGACATATATGCTAAGCAAAAATTAATGAAAGGCTGCAACTTTTCTTCTCCCATATGTTCAAGAATACTCTAAAAGTAAAAAAGAAGAAAATATTATACCGTTAAAAATAAATTCAAGTTAATTAGCATAACTTCTAAATCACTAAAATCGCTTTTTATTAATACCTCTTTCCCAATAAATTTTCCGTCCTTGAATGCAACAAGTCCATTCTGGGCAAAAACGTAATCATATGTCTTTTCCACTGAAAAATAAAATGAAACCAGGAAAAAATATTTTGAATTAATTTAATAATAGCTTATTAAACTAAAAAATATTTTTAAAAAATATCACTGATAAAGTGATAAATATTTGCATTAATTCTTAATAAAATATATACTGAATCATTTAGGATTAAAAAACATGCTTATTTAAACAGGCTGCTACCCTGTTTGCAACTTCTTGGATATGATTGTTACAGTTTAATAAATGAAAGTTGTAGTAGAAAATTTCATACACAGTAGCTTACTGATTAAGAATTTTTTTCAAAAAATTACTGTTTACAATATAATTTAGATATAAATATATAGTTACATTAAAAGTTTTACTTCCTTGCAGTGATGTTCACAAAAATTCAAATCAAAACTAATCATTAAAATCGGTTTAAAACAAATAGAGATCCACTAACAGAAAAAAAATGCAATTCCACATACAAAATAAAAATAATGCTGAAAGAAAATATTAGAATATTATGAATCAGCAAACTTCAGCTCATTAACCTTCACTACAAGTAATAGAAATAACTTCCAACTGTCCCATGAAATGAGAATATGATGATCTGACAAGGAAAATTATTCGTTTGCCCACATAAAAAAAATGCTTAGTAACTAAATACGAATGTATTAATCCTTATCTTTTCTCCTTAATAATCTATCTCGTTATGATACATATGCCAATATATAATGGGCTAGAGGAATAAAATGATTTACAGAGTTTAAATTATTAAGATTACAGGAAGAGGAAATCCTAACGAGTTACTAGTAAAGCAGCTACAGTCATCTGATATGCAAAAAAATCTGCTAGTATGATGTTTTTATCATCAATAAGGAGAAGGTCAGAACAGTCCCTGTTCCATGAAATATATAAGAATGTCGAATTTAAATAAACTGATATCTTCTACTGAAGCTTGTTCTTTGGATTCTTTTCAGTTGTAAGGCTCAATTATAGAAAATGCAATAATTGTTGTTTTTTTTTCAAAGGTATTTTAGGTTTTTAAACATTGTAATTTATTAAAACACATGTTTTAACTATTTGAACTTGATTTGAGGCATAAAATGTAATAAGATTTGAAATTTATCTTAAAATTATTATTTTATTTGTATAAATAAATGTTTTATTATGCCTCATAAAATAAGAATAATAGTGAGATAACAAATCTTAAAATATAAAGCCATTAAGTCATTTAATTTTAACAAACAACATTCATTATATTTAATTCAACCATGTAATCAAAAAAAAAAGTTTGATGCAAATATTTGATTGTAAATAATTTTTAATACGAACATTTCACCACTTAAGAAATTTAAATACAGTAGCAGGTTTCTGACTAGGCAGACTTAGGCTTTTAGGCTAATGAAGACTACAGGTAGTATGATTAAACATGCTATTAATCAAACAGCCAAATAAATAAATTTATTTAAAAAATACAAATTCTTACATTATACAAAATTAGAGCTACAATATAAACGTAATTGAATTATTAAAATGATTATCAAATAAATTAAAATATAACTAAATACTTATTTATAACCAGTGGCTTAACTAGGGTGGGGTAGACAGGGTAAGTACCCTGGGTGCAATAACTAGGATGAGCAAAATTATAGAATAAATTAGTTGAACTCAATAAAAAGTCTTTAAAAAACTTTTATCCTACAAAACTAAAATTAAACTTCTTAAAAACAAAAATAAAATTTATATATATATATTATATATATATATATATATAAGGTAATGTTTGTTTACTATAGACCTATAAACTACTGGACAGATTTTATTCAAAATTGCATACAGAAGTATAAACTGCATACCAAGTATACAGATACTTGGATACCTTCCTAGGATACAGATGTATCACAGGAAGTTTCATAATAATTAGCTGAATGATTTTTTATTAATTAAAACTATTTTTCATGCCTTAACAGTTTGCACCTGTACCTTGACTTTTTCTACTTCTTTTCCTATGGAGAAAAGCAGCTGATTTTTTTCCCCAAACCAATGAGACACATTATTCATGCATGTACTATTATTAAAACTATTTTAAATTATTAACCTATTTTTCCCACTTATAGAATTTTAGATATTGTGTTGTTTCTTTCTTTCTCCCCCCCCCCTTTTTCCATGCCAATGAAACAAGGCTTAGAAAATGTTTTGCCTATTAGTTCAAAGGAAAAAATTTATTTTTTTAGTGATTTATTATTTTGAAAACTAAACATTTAATATATTAATCTTTCAGATTTATTTTGATGTACTTCTGATTCAATTAAAAAAGAATAAAGAAAATTATAAACTTCTAATCTAATTTTCATGGCCTATAAAGGCATGAAAAATAAAAATTTATTTTCATACATGTGCAGTGTTTTATCCTGATTTATAATGGGAACGTTAAATTTTATGAAGCTTGTTAATGTTCAGTACTAACTTATAATTTTACAGCTATATCTCTTTCTATTAAAAGTTTTTTTTATTATCTTTGATTTGGTGAAATATTAATTGCAATTCCTTATCATTTGCTCTTATTTCGCTGATTTGGACATTGTGCATTTAATTTGAATGATTTTGAATTTTCATTTAACACTCTCATTTTAATAAAAAGTTCAAACATTATATGTATTTAAAAGATATACACATTCAATAGTATTGATCCCGGGCAAAGCCGGGATATCAGCTAGTTTTCATATATTCAGTTATCATCTCGATTAATTCCCAAATTCAAACCATTATTAAAGTTCAGTATACAAATGAACAAACTATTATTCAAGTTCAGTATACAAATGAACAAACCATTATTAAAGTCATAAGAATTTGAAAAACTAAACTCAATGTAAAATCACAGTTAATATCAATTAGCTCAGAAGATAGATTATTCATCTAATGAACAGCCAAAAACTTATTCGTGTTTTTAAATGTCTAATAGATTGCTTAGAATTTCTATAAACTAAAGTAAATAAATAGAACTAGGAAAGCATGTCATTAATAATAAAAGTAAAAATAAAAAATTATAAGCAAAAATAAAAGCTTTAATGTGAAAAAAGAAGTATAGGTACAGTAACAAACTGTTAATTAGATATTTTTACTACTTTTCAAGACTGGAATCTATTTCATAGTAAATTTGTATCTTGATAATTTTTTCTCCATAATATTAACATTGAGCTTGAAAATGAATCTTTCAAAAGTGTCTTTGAGGAACATTATTCTTAAGGAAAATATATTTCAAATATTTGGAAACTTGCTTTCCATTGTATTAAGAAAATAACTCGCCAATTAATATGCAAGCATAAGAACAGAATATTGATGAGAATCTTTACTTTTATAAGAAATTAACTGAACTTAAACAATTTTTTAACAAAAAATTAAATAGTTTCTTTGAAATTAAATGAGAACAAAAAATTAATATACTCCATTTTAACAAATTTGGGATTAAGCTTTTCCAAATGAAAATATTTTGAATTTTTAGGAAATTTATACCTATTCTGGAGTTTAATGAGATAATATAACTGCACAAGAGCTATTTGAATTATAATTTAGTGTCAAATAATGTGCATGAATAGTCAAAAATATTTTTAAGTCTAGAAGTTACAAAAATCTCCTAAATAATTTATGCACATTTAATAAATGCAACATGAAAAATCTAATCTTGAATAAAAGTTATCATATGATTGCTAATAAAGAGAGAAATCTAATATTTGTAGAATATCAAACCACTTATTATCTTTTCATAGCTGAAGTGTAAAGTAAAATTCTTGATTTAAAAAGTTACCTGAGATACAATAAACTTTTTCAATAGAAGAAAAGTGATTTATATATTTGGTGAGGGGGGAAAAAAGTTAAATTAAATTTCAAAACTGAAACTACAGTTGTAAATAATATCCAGAAATGTTTTTTTTTAATTTGTTGAAGTTGGGGAGAAATTGCATAATTAATTATATCATTCAAAATATGAGAGCTTAAATCTCAATTTAGTGTTTTTATCTCTCCTCCTTTCTCAAGTTTAAAACAACATAGTTAACTATTTTTGTGTGAGCTAGTATTTTGAGAAGTTTTCACTAAAATCATTGAAATTTGCTTCTTTTTGTGTAATTAAAACTCATTCAAAAGTAAAAAAAATTGCTTTAAGGTGCATATTTAAATCCTCCAAAGTGTAGTGTTTAATTTGGTAACTTTAATTTTAACAGTTTGGCTTATAATGTACTAATATTTCTGCTTTTAATATTTATAGATATAACTCAAAAATGAAAATTAAATACAGATGGCAGTTTTATCTAAAAGACATAATGACATGTCATAAAAATGCATTTAAAATTTTAAAATTGCATTGACAGTTATTAATGAAATCCATCCTTGCCATCCTTCTCGTGAAATGTTTAATAAATTAATAGTTTAAACCATTAAAAAAGATATAAATAAAAAAATTCAAACAGTTATTTGTATAAAAATTTTGATATATTAAAAAAATATAAAATCAATATGTATTCCATTGATCTTTTCAGGGCTGATATAAGCTTGCTGAAGGCCCATGGCACTGACCATGCTGGGGCAGTGGGCCTCTGAAATAATCATACATAATGTTCATTTCAATTTGTTTGACATTGCATTTTAAAATATAATTTTAAAGCTTTCTCATTTCTAACTATATATTTGCTATTAATTGCCTTTATAACTGTTATAATACTTTTTATAAATAGCTTAATTAATTTGTTTGAAAAACTAAGATGTGTTAATCAGTTGGTAGGCCATATTACTTTGAAATTTTTTTTTTTTTTTTTTGTAACTGTTTAGATTTAAATTCAATTCTTCCTCCCTGACATAACATTTTTTAGGGGGTGCAGAGTAACAATGTGGATTACAATTTTAAAAAATGAGGTAGTGCAGAGTTTTGCTATTTGCCCAGAACACCATTTTATGTAGGTATGCCTCCGTTTATAACATATTGGAGTATTACTTATTCATTCAAAAGTTATGTTACATTCCATTGGTTACACCTTATACAATAATTTTTAATGGAAGATTAATTTGAAGTTTCTTATTTCTTTATAATCAATAATAATTAAATGTTTTTATTTGCCAGTTACAAAATTATTAATAATTAATATTAATTTTTCAAGAATTTTATTACCTTAATAATCTTTCCCATGATATACATATTAAAAAAAATAAAAACAGATATTTTTATAAAATTACTAGAATAAGAAACTAAAATCATTAACATGTTGATTATGTTAAAAAACTTTTGAAAAGTAAAACCAAATTAACAAGTAATTAACAGAACAGTCACATAATATACACTGCTTATAGATGCAAAATACTGTAATCCACCACTGTTTAGTTTATATAATTTTGTTTTAATTATATACAGTTTATCTAATTGTTGCCTAAAAATTTTTTATCTCTTAATTTCATGAATGTAAAATCATAATGAAGAATTTATTTAATAAGACTAACAAAAGCAAGTACAAAAATATCTATAAAAACTATCAGAGTTAAAAGGAAATTTTAAAAGAATATATGCAAGAGTAAGCTCATACAAGATCAAATTTACCACAGAAAAAATCATAATAATTATTTTACAAATACTTAAACTTATCATGCCCGTCATTTCAATATTTAGTAAATTTTAAATCGTAATAATTTATCAAAAGTATACAAAATATCTTCAAAATAAAAAACATAAGTTTTTAATTTTTAAATGTAGAAACAGAAATTATTATAATACTAACGCTGTGGGTCCAACATTTGTTCCTGGATTTTTTTTAAATCTGATCCTCCAACCAAGCCAATGGCAACTTTTTTATGTAGTTCTGTCAAAAAAACTTTCATATCTGGATCAATTGGCTGTTTTAAACAAAAATGAAACAATGATTTTTAATTTCCAAAAAACTCTAATACCTTTACACATTTAAAAATATTAAAAGTTTCAGAAAGAACTGCACGAAATTAGATAAAAATTTGCAACAATATTTTTTTAATTTTATGAGTCTCGTAAAAAATTATTTATTTTCATAATATTTTTAGAATTTAATTATAATAATAACAATACTTGGCGAGAAAGAGTCAAGGTCCCATCGATATCAAACAAACAAAGATCTTTTCCATCCATTTTGACAAAGATTTTCAATCAAGAAACTTTAAAAAAATTATTTCGTTGTTTAAATTACTAAAATCGGCATTAAATTTGTTTACAACAATTCTAAATGAACGTGTCAATCTCATGTTGCCATTCTCAAACAGTTAACATATATTATTTCTATTTTTCGCAAAACAGATTCTCACAAAGTTCGCAGACATGAGGCCAACTATTGCGCGCAATAGGAAGGTCACGCCTACTTCAGGTGAATCACGTGACCTCAATGGGACAATGGCAAATAGTTGTCCCGTTTGGAAAACCATTTGCCATTGTCCCACCGACAATGTCTCAACTGTTCACATCAGGAAAATACAGGGACAACAGCAGAGAGACAACAATTGCGCGCAACAGTTGGCCCTCATGTGAACCCACTTTAACTGTACCTTTTTTGCACCTAGTAGATAAACGAAGTTGACACTCTCTAGAAATCGACCAGACCATGTCACCCTAAATGAGTAGAATCACAGCGCATCTTATAAAAGCATCAGGCTGATGTGAACTGCGCTGTGATTGGACTCCTAAAGGTTGACATGAGCTTGCCGATGCCTCCATTTATTGCTTATGTTTACATTACACTTCGAGATCCACATGCTAGGCTTTGCTCTGAGTATAATATATTCTAGTTATCATGTAAGAATATTCTGGTTTCTTTTTAAATTGACAAATTTAATTTACAAATCCCCCTCTTTGACTTCCATCTATAATGTAAATAAACACGTAATTTTCTAACCAATCACAATACAGTAAGCAACAAACTACATCGACGGAGAAAGAAAGCCTATGATTGGACTCAAAAAGCTTGACATATAGAGAGTCGATTTCTAGATTGTGTTTCGTTCTAGATAAACAACCTTTGTCGCTCCAGGCTATTTACATAAGTATTCAAATATTCTATGGGTAGAGTTAACCGGAGGACGTATTGGTGGATCAAGCTAGGTTCCAATTAGTACCTGTAAACGGCGCCAATTAGTGTCTGTATTCCGAATAAAACATCATATTTAGCTTACATTAACAATTTAAATGAAACTTGTAAGTTCATTCCATTACTTTGTGAAAACTTTAAATTTCATTTAACAAACCAATAGAAGATAGAATTTAATTCTGATTTAACATATTAGTTTCTTGCCATTTAATTAATTATAAATAGTAGACGCCTTTTTAAAATTTACCTTTCCCAAGCTCTCACTGTTTTCAGCCACAGTCAACATTAATTTCTAGTCAAAAATTAGATTCATAAAACGTAATTATGAGCAAAAATAAATAATTATTATCCTTTTATTAAGAAAGATCGTGCATAAATAAGGTCTGCCTTCTTCATAGATCCGACCGACAGACGTCCACATTCCACCCTATGCATTTCAAAAATGCGCTACATTCTTGGCGTGTAAATAAATTTTCACTTTTTGCCGCAAAAAAGCTTTTCCGTAAGGAACCATATATCTATTTCCCCATTTCCATCACCACCGGAATGAAACCCGTCCTCCAGTGCTACTTTCCCCTTCTCGCTTCTAATGCTTTCCCCCCTTTGAACTTCTAGTGTGGGGTTTAAGCGTCCTCCGGTTAACGAGTCTCATATTTTATTCTAAGAACTGCGGGGTTCTTTCAAGTGCATAATTCTTATTGAATTTTTGTATTTGAAAGCCCATTATTAGTGGTCATTTTAAACATGTCTGTTGGGGTACCTGTTAAAATACTCCATGAAGCTAAAGGCCACATAATTACTTTGGAAACGAAAACCGGCGAGGTGTATCGGGGTAAATTGATAGAAGCCGAAGATAATATGAACTGTCATATGACTGATATTACAGTTACATATAAAGACGGAAACGTAAGCAAATTTGAATATATATACATCAGAGGTTATATAATCAGTTTCTTTACTTTGCCGGACATGTTGAAAAACGCACCTATGTTCAAAAAGGCTGGTGCCGGAAATCGTGAAAACTCCGCAATTTTTCGAGCACAAGGTAGGCTGAGTAACTTTCTATATACTTCTTTTCACCAAAGATCGTTTTTAATTATACTTTTCATTCGGTGGCACTCAAGGTATTTGATTCTAGCTAAGCTAAGATGAATTAATTGTATGTGTGAAATTCGCTTTCATTTGCACCTTAGATTTATAAATGATTATTTAATTATGTTTACTGATTTTATAGCATGCAAGCAAACTAATTTGGTGATTTGTACACATTGTGATAAATTTGGCAAATCTAAGATATCAGATAGTGATTATGATTGGTTGATGGAAGTAATCCATTTCAAGTAAAATTTTTCTTTTTCTTGAATATGTATGGTAGACTTGTATATGCTTTGAATAATTAATTGCAAAGGTGATAGAACATTAATAACTGGTATAAATTTTTACTATGTTTATTTAATAGTATATACTCTTTGTTTTGATCATACTTTTGAGTAGTTGTGGATATTATAGCCCCTGGTTTACTTGGCAATTTCAGATTATGCCAATGTTGCCAAGCTTCATTATACATAGTGTAACTATCTTGGCTATAAAACCTAGGGTCCGTAAATATCCGAAGTGCCTATTTTTGATTTGGATGTTTTTATATGCTTCTTTTTTAGTTATGTAAAGCTCTTATTACTTACTTGTATATGGCTTAAACTAGACAGTCCTATTTGTTGCAGTTCTTTTCTAAAGTTTACGAGAAGTAACTTTAGAAATTGGAGGAAAAAAATTAGTTATGGACAGCTCAATATTTTGTATTTCTTTTGATATACTTAGTAATATTGGATATTTTTTTATTAATTTAAACTGCAATAATATTCCATCAAGTTGTCATGCCTTGTATGAAATTCTGTTTTTTAAGGAGGAGTGTTTAAAGGGAATTTGCACTTCCCTTTTGAAAACCTTTTTCAGATTAATATTATTCATGAAGGAATTTTATCTTTTTCTGCTTTCACCTCAATTTATTATACTTTATTAAGATTTGTAATACCTAAGAATAGATTATCTTTGGAGAAAATCGAGTTATTATTTTGAATCAAACTTTCTGCAACTAATGTATTTTTCAAAAAGAGGAAAAAATGATTGTAAATATCTTTTGCATGAAAAAAGAAAACTGAAAGTATGTAGTGGAAAAAACTAATAAGCAAACTATAAGTTTGTTTAATATAATTATAATTATATACTAAGCCATGTTTTATAAAAATGGAAATGGAGAAAATTAGATAATGATCATGTATGCATATTATATATCTATTTGTATATAATATCAGTTTATCCATGATTTAGTAATTTAATTTTTAGTTGCTTGAATTCAGAATTCATTTTGAATTTTAAATTATGGTGGCTTTTATTTTCTCATGCTGAGGCTGCACCTCTGAAATCAAAATGCTATCTTAGTTAAATTCCCATTTAAAGTTATGCAGGCTGCCCTAAAAAAGTGGAATGACTGCTTATTTCCTTATATGTTATATCTAGATGGATACTCTCAGTTGCAAAGTTTCATTAAATAAAGTAGGCAATAATCTGAATATACTTTGAAATCTGTGTAGGTTGATTATTAAAAGTTAATTTTTGAAAACTGTTTATATAGCATTTATGTAAAAATGTTAATAAAATAATCTTCCTGCATTCATCTATGTAAAAAGATTCATGCTTCTATCTGTGGAGCTCGTAAAGATCTTAAAAGGCAAATTTATTGACTTCCAATTTTTTGATATTTCTATCTGGTATTTGAATGAGCCTTTCGTTGCACATTTCAAGCATAATACACACATTGCAATAATTTATTTAGAGGGCAGGGTCAAAAAAATTATCTATTTATCAACTTGTATTTTAAAAAATGGATAAATACCTTAATTTTTTTACAAATCTTCAGTGTTCGAATATACATATTACAAGTGTTCAAAGTACAAACTTTTAATATCTAACATTTCTTTAGCATTACTTACATGTGTATGCAGCTGCATTGCTATTATATACAGCATAAGTCATCAAAATTTTGGAATATTCCTCATTACTAAAATGTATCTTTCTTTTTTTTTAAAGGAAACTTGGTATTGTGCATGTAATTGCAAACAAGGAAATTTTTTTTATTCAGAATTGCACTACTTTTCTGTGATACCATAACTGTTCTATTTCTCTTCTTTATTAAGTCCAAGTTACAGATGTCAACTAATGAAAGTCAATAACAGTATGGGTGAATAGTAAATTTGTGAGGTCATGACGAGGATGTGCTACAAAACAGAAATTTGCTTTCGATAATTTTCATGTATGGAAGAAATTTGCATTTCTGAAAATATTTATTTTAGAAATGCAAATTTCTTCATTTAAGTTTGTGAGTAACCTTTTTAAATTTAAAATTGAACATATTTTTACAGATATGTACATTTCTAAATTTCTCTTTACAGAAAGAACCACATATCTTTTTTGGGCAGCCTATATATGTATGAAATGTTTTCTCAGTTTCTTTTCCCTGCTATCTGCATTTATGTTTGGATGCATCTCTAACTGGTTATGATTCTAGCAAAGAAATCTTAATGACAGTTAAAAATTGAACTTCTTATAATCATGAAAGAGTAAAATATATTGTTTTATGAATATATGTTTGCTTTCTTTTATTATAGAAAGAACATGTGTTTATGTATACTTGAAAAAATGTTTCTAGATTTACTTAAATGTTTATCATTTCAGCTGCTCGAGGGCGTGGACGGAGCAGGACAATTTTTCCACGACGTAATTGAACTGTTTCATCATTTGTACTACTCATCATCATTCAGCATTTTTTCAAATTATTTTTCCCTGCTGTAATTACTGTAATGTTTTTATTGTAAATAAATACTCTGGATTAGTTTTATTGTATTGTGCCAGTATATTATTTAACAAATAAACTGAACGATTGATAAACATTGCTTCAATAGTTTAAAATGCAACATTATTCAGTATACATTTATTGATAAGAAATACTTTTTTTATTAGAGTAAATTTTTTGTGTGCAATTTGAATATTGGTAAATCAGGATATAAATTAACATTTTATATTCATGAAATGTGTTTTACTATTATGTAACATTGTTTCAATAGTATTTACTTAAACTATTTAACAGTGAAATAGTCAAAGTGCATATGATTATTTTGCTTGTTGATGCATTATTTTAGACTAAATATATGTGACCAGCTAATTGTTTTTCATGCTCAGATAACTAGATCTAAGGTTCTTAAAATATCCAGCTGAATTGTAGGTGCTTAATTTTTTTTTTTCATTGTGCTTAATAATTTAATTCTGTAAATTTTAATTGAGACAAAATAATTCAATATCTATATCTAATAATCAATTTTTATGTTTAAAAAAAACTTGATATTTTATCTTGAAAAAAATACGGTAAACAAATTAAAAATTAAATTATTCACATGGAAAAAGAGAGTAGCTATATAAAGTTTTTTTTTCCTTCTTCTTTTTTTTTTTTTTTTTTTTTTTCCTCCTCTTGGAGGTCTTGAAATTGCATTTATTAATGTCAGGATTTCATTTTCAATGTATATCAATGACAATTGCTGTGTAGCTATTATGTTGTCTAATAGGGAAGTAAGCAAACATGAAAAGTTTTTCCTGTAAAATATGCAATAGCTCATATTAATTTCTGCAGTTGTTAAAATAATTGGTGTTTTAAATTTCTGGTAGTGAGTAGCAGCTGTTGTTTTTTAAGTTTATTAATTAATTTATACATAAACTGATTTGTGTATAATTTGTCATCCTTAATGACGCTGGTATAAGTAGATTCAGTTAATTAATAATTTTAACTACTGCATAACTTGTGTTAAATATTTGGAGGTGATTTAAAATAATTGCAATCATATTTTAATTGTATAATTGAATAGAAAATTAAATTGCCTTTACATTTTCTAATTCATTTGTTATATTTGCTACCTTGAGACAGTATTTTGAATGAATATAAATACTATATTTAGGAAATTTATTATTATTTATTTGCAAAAATTTTGAATCTTTGATATTTGTACTGAAAATATTAATCTTCTTGCAATAGTATTTTTGATGTTTGCTTAATTAAATTAATTTTCTGAGTAAACTATAATTTAGAGTTTGCTTACTTCTTTCTAATGGAAAGTATTATAAAGTAATATATGTAAATTTTCAAATTTTTATTTAAAGGAACAGAAAGTCTTAAATTGATGGATACTTTTCTATCTAGATGCTGTCATTGTTTGTTAATTTTCCAATTTAAATACTTTATTGTGTATGAACACAAAACTCATTTATATTGCACTAATAGTTATGATTAATCTGTGTATTTTATAATTAAAATATTAGTAGTCTACTTCAGTGGCCAGGTGTCCATCATCCATGTTTATAGAATTAATATAGTCATGTCAACCAACCTTGATGAATTACATCTTATTACAACAAAAGAATATTTTAATTTAAACTTGAAAAGTAAACATAGAACCATCTTTTTCTGATTAATTTTTTTTTTCCTTGTTGGGTAAAACTAGCACCTGTGGATTATATCCCACTGCAGATATAATATGCAGGAAATTGATTGGTGAATACAATTATTGAAATCAGTCAGTTGTTAAGGCTAAGGGGCTTTGCCAAATGCTTATTTTGTGATATCTCTTAAAAATTTAAGGCAGTGGGCAGCAAGCGACTATTAATAATGTATCTATATATAGTTAGCATTCATATAAAACAAAATTTTGGAATCAGCTCAGTGGTTTTGGGGTGAAGGACTTAAAGGCTTGGGCTATAGGCTTTTCCTCCATAGAGAATGCACAAAGAATTAAATGTTTTTGAGATTTCTCTTGAAAATGAAGTGGTGATGGGGGGGGGGGGAGGGGAGGCGACCTATGAAGACATATCTAGAAGTAATAAATTATTTTCATTTGAAACAAAAATGACCATATCTGACTATTAGTTGAGACTGGCCCTTTGGTTTTACTGAATATTTAAAACATATAGATTAAGCGATCATAGAACACTATTCCTCAGCAATCACTCGCCTTGTGAATACTAAATTTAAACGGTGACATAATAATTGTATAACTAACAGCCATAGAGAAATTAAACCATCTATATGCTATTTTAAGAACAACAAATGCATAATAATTAGGAAAGAAAGAATTTATTGCATTAAATACAATGAAAGATAAATTAGCCTAATTTAACTAAAGCTAGAATGTGTAACAGTTCATTCCAGTGATGCAGCTTCATTATTTTTGTCTGCTGAGCTCTCCTAATCATAGCATAGTTTGATTTTTCGTATATGCGTAAAATGTTTGGAAATGTTGGAGGGTAGCAACTTATAAATTGTGAATAATATGCGAAATTGACTGAAAGACATTGCAGTAAAGAGTTGGGCGATTAAAACAATTGACAAAAGCCTGGGTCTTAACCATTATAGATCATAAAGAGTGTTATTGTATAGTGTGTTGGTTTTCTTGTAAAAGGCGTATTGGGTGGAAATATAAAACTAAAATTAGAAAGCTTTACTACAAAATTCTTTTTCTTCGCTTATTAGGGTTGCCATGGCATCTGGGAAATAAAGGAAATTTAAAAAGCAAGGAAATTTCGATAAAAACCGAGAAAATACAGGAAATTATAAGTTTCTTAGTTGCTTTTTTTTTCCTTTTTTCATCTAACAAATGCTGACCTCTGAACATTGCAAGAATAGAATATCGTAGCCGTAGCACCAAAAATTAAACAATTGTGTAATCGCCCATTTTTTTTTCTGTATAGTAATTTTGATTTCAGATACAGTTCTCTTTACATGAGATTCCCGGATTGCAGTTAATGAGGATGCGCGAAACAATTATAAAACTACCTCTTGATGGAATTACTATGTTTAATCAACGAAAGCATCGCGGTGGTGTTTGGTCACTCACATATGAGTTTATTGAAGGGTTTGTTAATTATTTGAGAAATTGTGAGCTTCAGATTAGATTAGAGAATTTTTTAAAAGAATGAGCTGCTCAGAATTCCTATTTGATACAGATTGGACGGATAAAAATATGAACTAACTAACTTTGCTGAAAGAGTTAGAAAAGTTCTGCAAAATCCGTCTGCTGCTTACTGCTCACTTTTTAAGATGATAAACTGAAGTAATATGGAAAAACAGACATATATTAGTCATGCCAAAAGAGGAAAACATAAAAAACCAAGTGCATGTCCGAAAAAGTCATAACTGATATTGGACTTTGTATTTAAAAGGAATACAGGAGAAGAAGACACGTGAAATTTGATTTCCTGAAATAACTGATTTCTAACTTTTTAATTCAAGAACAATCATTTTAAAACTGAACTTTTATGGGCATTAAAAATCGTTGCGTCACATTCATCCTTTAATGCATTCAATGATATATTAAATATTTTCACATATGTTCATTGATAGTGAAACAGCAAAAACAAACAAAAAAACTCTAGGTCGTACAAAAATGTCGTACGTTATTTGTTACGGATTAGCTCCGTTTTTTTAACAATCTCTCTGGAAATCTTTAAATGATAAAGAAAATTTGTAATATGCGTTGAAGAAACTTTAAACCGCATTTCACAAAAGTATCAAATGGATCTTATGGTAAGTTATTAGTAAGCATCGACTAATATTCTTCGCAAAATATTGGAATTCAATATTTTTAAGAAATACCACTCTTCAAGATTTGTTTGAGAATTTTAAAGAAGTTACATCAAGTTTGGACATACCATTAATTTTACAAATTAGTATGGATAGACCAAATGTAAATTAAAAATTTTAAAACATGTAAAAAAAACTTTCGTGCAAAAGTGACTGCAATAGAGTTACCACACCCCCGGAAGAACTGGAAAAACACAGAGAATTTAAAAATCACCTAAAAAAACCGGAAAATGCAGCGAAATTTGAAAATTTTCATAAAACCCGGGAAAATACAGGGTATTTTAAGTTTATTAATTAGTTTTTCCCATCCAAAAGAGGCTGATCTCTAAAGATCATAGTCGTACATCCAAAAGAGAAGCAATAACATTCGTGATGGTGTAATGAGGAAACTCCCCCCTTTCCTCTCTTCTGTTTTTTTTTTTTTTTTAGATCATTCCAGTTTCGATTTGCGAGCCTGTTCTTTTTCCATGAGATTCCCGAACTGCAGCTAATGAGCATACACAAGACTTTTGCAACTGCTCGAAAAAATAGAATAAACTTAAGTAATATGGGAAGACAGGCATTTATTAGTCATGCCAAAAGAGAAAAACATATAAGTCTACATGCCAGTACAAAAGAGTCTTCATTGATGCTGGATTTAGTATCGAAAAGGAATACAGGAAAAAATGACGCTTAAAATCCGAAAAAGTCAGATTTCGGATTTTAAAAATAAGATTTCGTCAGATTTCGAAATAAGCCGATTTTGAAACCATTTTAGTTCAAGAACAGTCATGAAAATTTGAATTCTTATGGGCATTAAAACTTGTTGCGTCACATGCGACCTTTAATGTATTCGATAATATATCGCAAATATTTTCTCATGTGTTCACTGAAAGTGAAATAGCTAAAGAATATATATATATATATATATATATATATATATATATATATATATATATATATATGTTAGGCCGTACATAAATGTCGTACCTTATTTGTCATGCATTAGATCCATTAGTTCCATGAAACTGATGGCTGAAAAATCTGAAAAAATTGATGCCCAAATATTTGAATTGGCAAAAATGAATAAATAAAAAAAGTAATCTTGTTTTGTAATGTTTTTAAGTAATTAAATGATTTGCATCATGATGAGAAAAATGTTTTGTTTCATACGAGACCTTAATTTAGTCCTTAATTTACGTCATTAATTTACGTAATAATTAGTCCTTAATTTACGTCACATGCAATGTACCTTCTTGCGCCATGGCATTTAGGTTTCATCCGCACCGCTTTCTTCGATCAGTCTGCCATTAACGTTCTCCGCCAAGTATGAAGCGGATTTTTTTGTTTCCATTTGAAGTTATACTTTTTGAGTCATTTTCTTTCCTCTTATTATGTGTTAAAAGAGGAAATACTGGTGTGCTGATGGATGCATGCTTTAATGCAAAACACAAGAGTGACTGTCATGATAAAATGTTTTCTTATTTTCCTTTCAACAATTCTGACTTGGGTTGATAGCTTTGGTATAGATTTTTTCAAGCCTTCGAAGGTGGTGATATGCTCCGCTCATTCTGAAGAATTAATTCAGTGTGTGTCTATTTATTAAATATAGCTGTTCCAGTAATTTGTTAGAAAAACTCTTTGAAGAAAAAGAAAGCGGTAAGCGATTTGCCGTCAAAAACAATCAAACAAAATCGTGAGTGCATTTCTAATTTACTTTATTAACATTTGATGAAATTTCTGATTATTTTGAATATGCTAAGAAGATTTTAAAATGCTTACATGAATATTACATTGCATTTCTTTACAAAATCTTATCTAAATTTAATTAATGTAAGTAAACAAATTCCTGTTTAAAAAATAACAACTGCTATAATGCTAAATTTAGGTGGAAGTGAATATTATTAGTTTTCTAATTACATTTGCAGATTTGTGATGGAATCAAAGTGATATTATATCAAACAACTTTTCTATTGTTAAAAATGAAATATCAGTAGTTTATTGTATTTAAACTGAAATTGACTGTTATCATTATATCCTGTTATAACACTGTGTACTTCAGTGATTTCTGTTTTAATAAATAAAGGTCTTTTCATTGAAAATCAGTTTCCATATCAGCATTTATTATATAATTTTTATTCGCAACTTCATTGCTACATGCATGTTTCACTTTTTTTTT
>JAPMOR010122725.1:381842-510128 GCA_026543865.1 Argiope aurantia | reverse complement strand
ATAATTGAAATCGCGTTTTGTGAAAACGCGATTAAGATGGGTTGTTGATCCATGTTCGTGAACTTTTGAATCTTGTTTTAACGCAAGCAAAGAATGGAGAAAATTTCACTTTACGTGTTCTTTATGATAAATTAGAAACCCAGTTAAGAGCATTAGAGACATTAGGAGTGACATCTGAAAAGTACGAAGCAATGTTGTATCTATTAATAGAGTCAGCTATTCCAGAAGATATCATAAAAGAATGGGAACGAACACGTAGCAGAGTTGAAAATAAAGTAAATACGAATATTTTGGGAAACTTGTTAGAATTTCTTCGATCGGAAGTCGAGAGTGATGAGAGATTACAACTTGCTCGATCCGGTTTTGCGAAGGATCAAGAGTTTCAAAGAATTAAATCGAAAGATAAAATTCCTACGGCAGCTTGCATTGTATCTAGTGAAAAGAAAAGAGCTGAAAAAAATGACAAGCAATGCATGTTTTGTAATAAGTCATTTCATAATACAACTGAATGCTTTAAAGCTCCCGATATGTCACTGGAAGAGAAAAAAGAAATATTAAAGAAGAAAGGTGCGTGCTTTATTTGTTTGAAACCAGATCATAATTCAAAGAATTGTAGGGCCTATTTGAAGTGCATTATATGCAAGAAAAAACATCATAGTATTATGTGTCCAAATATAAATCAAACAAAACAGAATCCATCACCTGAATTAGATGCCAAGATTCTCTTGTCACCAAGGGATTCATCTACATTATTGTTAACGGTATTGGTGAAAATCCTCAATAAAGACAGATCTTTAATTATCCGAGGATTATTCGATACCGCTGCTCAGAGATCTTTCATAAAAAAGGATATTGGGGATAAACTGGGATTGGAACCAGTAGATCAAGAAATGTTGTCATGGACTTTTGAGGGGCAGTGAAACTAAATAAAAGTCCCATAATGTATATAACATTACATTGCAAAGCTTGTGTTCAAATTTCAGGCACAATATTTCCGTTTTAGATGAAAAGAAAATATGTGGTGCTATTCCTCGTGTAAGTAATCCTGAAATTTTTCCCATTTTGAAGAGAAAAAATATAGAATTAAGTGATACAGGGGAAGACACTCCTGAAATAGATTTATTAATAGGAGCAGATTACTTTGGTGTATTGCTGACGGGATCAATTGAACACATTGATAAAAATTTAGTAGCCATAAAAACAAAATTCGGATGGACACTTCAAGGTAAACAACCCTTTAGAGAATATTATTTATGTTGCCAATTTAGATTTGACGGAATTATGGAGTCTAGATGCCATCGGTATACGAGATCCTGTAGAAATTAAATCAAGGCAGGTAGCCGATGAAGAAACAGTTGAATTTTTCCGTAAAACTATTAAGAGAAATGAAGACAAGAGATATGAAGTATGTTTGCCATGGAAAAGTGGATATCCAGAGTTAGAAAGCAACAAGGAATTAGCCACTAAGCGTTTGATGTCAGTTACAAGATATCTTATTCGATCAGGACATTTAAGCGAATATGATGATGTGTTTAATGAGTGGATTCGAGATGGAATTATCTAAATTGTAAATGAAGATAAGAATAAAGGACACTATTTACCTCATCATCCTGTAATAAAGACTGGAGATACAACTACAAAGATTCGCCCTGTTTTCGATGCCTCAGCAAAAGACTCTAAAGGAAATTGCTTGAATAATTACTTAGAAAAGGGTCCAAATTTATTAGAATTAGTATCAAAATTAATAATGAAATTTCGTAAAAATGCTATTGGAATAACATCAGATATTAAAAAGGCCTTCTTACAAATCAGTCTGAACCCAAAGGATAGAGACTACTTTAAGGTTTTATGGTGGAAAGAGTTTTAAAGAAGAGAGGAATTGATCACCCTGAGACATTGTCGAGTGGTATTTGGTGCTTCTCCTAGTCCATTTTTACTTGAGGCAACGATAGTTCATCAGCTAGAGAATGCTTCAGATGGAAGTTAGGAAACAGCTCGTCAACTTCAAAAATCTTTTTATTTAGATAATTGCATAACTAGTTTAGAAACTAGAGAAGAGGCAGCCAAATTTACTTCTGAAGCTAAAGAACTGATGTCTGCAGCCAAATTTGATTTACGAGGTTGGGTTACTTCTGAAAGAATTATAGGAGAAACAAAAAAGAGATATATTCCAATACTAGGACTTTCCTGGGATACTGAAAATGATGAACTTTCTTGTAACAGTGCTATTAAAATTTCAGAATAAAATATAACTAAACAAACATTATTATCTATTATTCAACGAATTTATGACCCAATAGTATTTACGAGTCCAACTACTCTAATTCCAAAGATCATTCTACAAAAAACATGGAGAAGAAAAATTAATTGGGATGATGTGCTTCCACAAGATATATGCAATGAATTTTTAGCCTGGTACAAACATGTAAATCTGCTAAAAGAGTGCAAAATTCCAAGAAGACTCATTTCAAACCCTTTTAAAGATTGTCAGATAAGTCTTCACTGTTTCAGTGACGCCAGTGAAGCCTCTTATGCTGCATGTATTTTTTTACGTGCTGAATATAACGGGAAAGTTTCAGTTCAATTAGTAACAAGTAAGTCAAGAGTGTGAACAACAAAGGAAATTACAATTCCTCGATTAGAACTGTTGGGAGCTCTTATATTATCCCGACTATATTGCCAAGTGACAGATGGACTTGAGGTAAAATTTAATGATATATACTTTTGGACTGACTCGACTGTTGTCTTAACTTGGATTAAACGGGATAGTTCTTGGAATACATTTGTAAGAAATAGGATAACTGAAATAAGAAAATATACCGATTCTGATAACTGGCATTTCGTGCCATGTCATATGAATCCAGAAGACCTTCCTTCAAGAGGTTGTGATGCAAAGAGTTTATTGAAGAGCAAGTGGTGGGAAGGTCCAGAATGGTTATCAAAGTCACAAGAATTCTGGCCTTTGAATGAAAAACAAATATTGATGAAAATTTAGTTGAATCAGAGAAAAGGAAAACAATAGTCAGTAACGTGGAGCATGAATCAGTTAACTTTACTGACAATCTACTTTATATCTCGAAATATACAATGATTTTAAGAACGCTGGCTTGGATACTACGTTTTATCAAAAACGGTCGTCTTAAAGAAAAATGTAAGGAAACCGAGCTAACCTATGAAGAAGTCCAATCAGCTGAAAACTGTTTACTAAAGCTAATTCAAAAGGAAAGTTTTGCAGGAAGCAAGATGAAAGCATTGAAAAATATGCAAACTTTCAAAGACGATTCCAACATTCTTAAAGTTAGAACTAAGCTCATACTGGGAGATGAAGAAGAGAATTTTAAGTGTCCAATATTGTTGCCGGGTGACCATGAAATAATTCGTCGATTGATACACCAGAAACATTGTGAGTTGCAGCATTCCGGATTTCGAACTCTCATTTCCAATTTGAGGGGAAATTACTGGATTATTTCTGTCAATAAAATAGCAAAAAGAGAAAGCTCTCATTGTATTACTTGCTAAAGATTTAAAGCCAAACCTACGGAGCCACCTTTAGCACCTCTTCCTAAAAATAGAATAAAAGTTGCTGCAGCATTTGAAGCCACAGGGATTGATTTGGCATGCCCATTGTTTTTGCGTTCTGGAGAAAAGACATGGATTGTCCTTTTTACCTGTGCTGTTTATAGAGCTGTTCATCTTGAGTTAGTTAATTCCTTGTCCACGGAAGCCTTTATAATGGCTTTAAGAAGATTTTTTGCTAGGAGAGGTCGAGTTAATATAATCTACACTGATAACGGCACCAACTTTGTTGGTTCAAGTAAGGCCTTGAAAAATCTAGATGGGGAAAAGATCATGTCGTTTTCCACTATCAAGAAAATTAAATGGAATTTCAACCCTCCAACTGCTGCATGGTGGGGTGGATGGTGGGAGCGGATGATCCGCATGCTAAAAGAAATGCTAAGGAGAATTTTGGGCCGAAAGAGTATTGATTATGAAGAATTTGAAATTCTTATATGTGACTGTGAAGCTACAATAAATTCCAGGCCTCTCACATATATTGAAGATAATTCAGAAGGTCTAAGGCCATTGACATCTGCTTGTTTCTTGCAAGGCATTCCTAGTAGTGATACAACTGATTTAGACGAAATCGACAGTAAAAGCCTAAATAGAAGATTACGTTTTATTCAAAAACTACGGCATGATTTAAGCACGAGATTCCGCAACGAATACTTAGCAATGTTAGTGCATAAAGCTCATCGCACTAGAGATGAATCTTTAAATGTTGGAGACATAATTCTCCTTCAAACTGATGGAAAACAACTTCACTGGCCCTTAGGAATTGTAACTGAAGTCCTTCCTGGAGCAGATGGACATTCAAGAGTTGCCAGAGTAAGAACAGCTCAAGGGAAAAAATTAAGACCATTCCAGAGACTTTGTTCCTTGGAAATCAGAAGTTCTGAAAAATTACCATTCATTGCTCAGCAAAAGGATAAAGACACAAACACTCAAATTCCTGCAATTCCAGCTGTTTCAGATCAAGATTCCAGTGAAGATGGTGATTATGTAACCAAAGTAACTCCTGATGTTGTCACTAAAGCTGGCCGGCGTATTAAAATTCCCAACAGACTCGATTTATAACTTTTGTTGCAATTTCAGGTACTCCATAAAATTGCAAGGTGGGAGATTATGTAAGCGTCATACCAGTTGCAACTCAACTCCACTCCAATGTAATTATTCAGATTTCGCTTTTCTCGATGAAAATATGCTTTCGAAACTTTCTATTTAAATAATCGCAAATAAAGTGTTCTCTCATATCACATCCATAGTAATTATTGAAGATATTTTACAGACTACATGTAAGAAGAAGTAAAGGTTTCTCAGGAACGGAAAGATAGTCCAGAGCCTGGCAAATTGCAGGAGCTTCAGCTGTAAAAATTGAGTTGATGTTGTGGGTACGAAACTCAAATTGAGACAGATCCGAAATGCCGGCGATTGAAGTTAAGTTTTGCGATTTCGATGCATCAGTTACGATTATGAAACATTGTTTGAAGTCCTTTTGTAGCGTTTCTTGAAAACTGCCATTAATAGCTGAGTGTGGGAGACATTTGTTTTGAAAAGGGTATTTTGAAATAATAATACTGCATTTTTTCTCTTGGAAGTTGTAGAAAAGGTTGATCAGAAATAATGCAATTCCAATTAATGTTTAGATCAGAAAAAATTTTATCTAAAAAAATTTTGTCCTGTTCAATAAGAGCAAGATTTAAATGGTCTAAATCTAATTTGTAGATAGGGATGACGAATATTTTACGATCTGTTATTACGTAACCAATATCAAAAAGTCACAAATACCAGTGATCAATACTTTTCAAAGAGGGGTGTGATTAGAGATGCATAATCCACGATTTTTTGAATAACAAATAATTTTGCTATTGTTATTTTTAAATATTTGTTCCAAATATCTGTTATTTCAATCATATTATCAATTAAAAATTTACTTAATATTAAATATAAAATTTATTAATTGTAATTAATACTTAATTTACTAATTTAAGTAACGTGTGATTGAATTAATTTATATATTTCAGCTTACTTCTTAAATTTGATTTTTTTCAAAACTATTTATTTAATTTCTTTATTGGAGTAAACCATTTTCTGAAAAATTTGAACTAAATATATATGTCACTTCTTTAAATTGTTCACTTTAGTTCTATATTCTAGCAATAGATGGCACCAGCAGTAAACGGGATATATGCAAAGTCAAGTCACAAGCAATTAAAAAGGATTTGTACGGAATAGTGCGTCATCAAATGCGAATATCGGAAAGTCAAGGTTACTCTCATGAAGTGGAGCGACGACTTCACACTTTCCAGTGAAGTCACCGCTCCGATCAATTTCAGTGATATGCAATTCAATGATACGATAATTCCAATAACCGGTCCGTTCACTTTTCAATCCATTCACAGATTTCTCCTTTTCTGTTTTGTTCGAGAGCTTCCATTGGACAGATCGTATCGATTGTTACTTTCCAGTGAAGTCACCGCTCCTGTAAATTTCAGTGATATCGATTGTTACTTTCTATCGTGATCCAAAACCTGTAATCGAAATATCACCAGTAAGATCGTATCATGGATTTTGTATCTGTGATTGGGATTAAATCTTTTGTTCTTGAGCCATAATGTTTATATGCAAAATCCTTTAATGAATTGATTTTTTAAAGCTTTATTTTTTATTTTATTGATGATCGATCCATTTTGATTTCTTTTTGGAATTTTGGAAAAGGAATTCCGAGGAATGTAATTGAGTTTCTCCATTGGATGTTTGTTCCTGCTCGTGAGATATTTGGGTGGGTAAAATTAATTTTATTTGAAAGATCGGCTATGTAACTTTTCTCTGCATTAACTGAAAGTTTCTAATACGTACACCATTGATGTGCGTTTTCCATTTTTTTTTTGTAATTTCTTAGTAATAAGTTCTATAGATTGGCGCGAGCAAAAAATAAATATGTCATCCGCAAAAATCAAACAGTCAACTTCATTTTCAAGAGTTTCAAAAATATCAGATATAAAAATTGCCCATAAGATTGGCGAGAGGACACTACCTTGTGCCAGTCCTTTGTTTGTAATTCTAATGTCGAAGAGTGTTTGTCTCCATCGCACTTGGAACGTATGGTGACTAAGGAATTGATGCAACCAAGCGCATATCACTCCGCAGATGCCCAATTCCAAGCATTTATATATCAACTCGTCAATATAAACCGAATCATAAGCTTTTGCGATGTCGAGACTAATATTAATGAGATGTTTTTTCCCTCTTTGCTTTTGAAATGCTGTAATATAATGAGTATGTGCTTGCCTTATTGTCCTTGTATGGTAAAAAACCAAATTGTTTAGGATGAAGTTTTTTGTTCTTTGTAAGAAAATCAGCAATTCTCTTACATAAGATACGTTCACAGATTTTGGAAAGAACAGAAGTTAGAGCTATTGGCCTATATGATGTTATCTGAAGCTCGTCTTTATTTGGTTTTGGAATGGGAATCATAATTGCATGTTTCCATATTTTGGGAATATATGTTGTGTTAGAAATCTGTTGAAATAATTGAAGGATGTAATAATTTGCATTTTTGTTAAGTTTTTTGAAAAAAGATGCGGGAATATTGTCTGGACCTAGGGTGGTTATTTTTGATTTTTTAATTGCAAATTGTAATTCTTCTATTTGTAGTGCTACGTTTAATTCACTTTCCTGATTGTCCGTAAATTGGATTGGTTGTGGTTCGTGAAAACTCTTCCAACGGTTTCTTATCAGAATCAGGTCTTACATAAAACGTCCAAACCTTATTGGCAGGTTTCACCGGACGGAAGCAAATACGAAGCTTTTATATCAGAAGCTCGGAAGCTTGGAATTAGTGCTTCCTAACGCTGATTGGATGCCTCATATGACGCCACTAGAATCTTGGCAACCATAGAAGGTTGGCAAGCTATCAGTACTGGCTTAGAAAGAATGTAGCAATTGGCCCTTTCTCTCCTTGTCGTGTATGTATCTAACGTAAAAGGGATTACACGTGCAACATATGTGACGCTCAATTCCATAAAAAAAATATATTTAAATGCCCGCTTCCATAAGCAATCTGCTGAAAAACGATCTAAAAACTTTTCGTGTATTTAGTGCGAGAAGAAATTTTCTTTAAAAAACACGGTTGCCCAAACACCTAGTTATAACATTCATAATGACAGTAACTTGCCAGTTCAGTACCAAAAACAAAATTGCATTGAAAGATATTTCGCATTTAAGATTACATTTGTGGTACCCACCTCTGTGGAAACTGTATCCAAAAAAAAAAAAAAATATTCTTTTCAAAAGAAGAGCGAAAGGAAATTTTGACCACTCATATTTTTAAACTTGTATGCATCTTGAAGGGAATAAATTTAATTGCTAATTTTTTTAAATGTATAAAAATGAATTATTTATTATGTAAATAAAGTATTTGCATAGTATTCTCTTTATTTTTTAAATTTGATATTTTGTAACATTACCTTCACAATTTGATTTTTAAATAAAGGAAACACGTTTGTATCCTTTGACTTATTTAATTTCTATTTTTAAAAGTAAATGTTAAATATTTTGCTTATGCTTATTCAGTGACAAATAACTACCTTAAACTTGTTCATCTCAAATTTATGAAATTAACAAAGTCAAAATTGTATAGTTACGAATTAATCTTTTTTAATTTCTTATACACAAAGAGAAAGTATTGTAATCTTAAAAAAAAAAGCAACTTTTTCGAGATTTTGGTGAATATCCATGCTTTACACTTTCCGGTATCTAGAAAACACATATTTGGAATTATGTCTGTTTGTAAACACAATGGGGTCAATTCATGTGACGCAAAAGTCACATGTCATGAACTTATGCGCATGACATTTACGTTTTCATCCGCAACTCTTTCGTCGATGAGTCTGTCATTAACGTTTTCCGCCAAGTATGAAGTGGATTTTTTGTTTACCTTTGAAGTTATACTTTTGAGTCATTTCCTTTCTTCTTATTATATGTTAAAAGATGAAATACTAGTGTTCTGTTGGATGCTCTAATGCGAAATATAAGAGTGATTGTCTTGATAAAATGTTTTTTAGTTTCCTTTCCACAATCTTGACTTGGGATTGAATTAGAATGTTTTACGCCTTCTTCGAAGTCGATAATATTCTCTGATAATTTTGAAGATTTAATTCAGTGTGTGTACATTTACTAAATATAAGAAATTGAAACTCAAAGCTGTTCTAATAATTTTTTTAAAAAACCCTTCGAAGAAAAAGAAATCGGAAAGCGATTTTCCATAAAAAAAAAAGTGGGGACAATCAAACAAAATCATTAGTGCATTTCTAATTTACTTTATTGACATTTGATAAAATTTCTGATAATTTCGTATATGCTTAAAAGGTGTTAAAATGTTTGCATGGATATTGTATTTTACCTGCAAAATCATATCAAAATTTAATTAATGTAAGAAAACGAACTCCTGTTGCAAAAAAATCGCTCCTAATTTAAAATTAACAACTGATATAATGCTAAACTTGGGTGGAAGTGAATAAATTTCTTAAAGGTTTATTTAATAAGTGAATCCTTTACTAACTACTGAAAATCCAATTTTCTTATTGACTGTTTTAGCATTTATAATTGATGATAATTTGATAAATTGAATGCTATATTATATATATATATATATATATATATATATATATATATATTATATGCTTTTACAGAGTTTTATTATTCAAAATCGATGTGTTAATGATATAGAAGGGGAAAAAAAAGAGCGAAACATTTATGTAGCAATGAATTTCAGAATAAAAATTACATAATAAATGCTGATATGGAAATTGATTTTTAATGAAAAGACCTGTATTTATTGAAACAGAAATGACTGAGGTGCACCATGGTATAACATGATATTATGATAACAGTCAATTTCAGTTTAAATATAATAAAATATTGACATTTCATTTTAACAATAGAAAAGATGTTTGATATAAATTCACTTTGAATCCATCACAAATCTGCAAAAGTAATTAGAAAACTCGTAATAAGGCTTTCTGGAGCCATCCATTTTGCGTTTTTGTTATTAAACATGATTACCCAGCAATAACTGAATAACATGAATTACTAAAAGATTAAGAAAACTTGAAGGTTCATAATAAAAAAGTAAAACCTCATAATGCATTTTATTATAATGCCAAAAACTAAAAATCAAATACAAAAATTATTTGACGTTAATTAATGGTTTTTGAAAGTTACATAACATGCAAGTAATAAAAAATTCAAAAGTGAAATTGTATAAATATGTATAATGGGAGAGCTCCTGCAAAATATTTGTACATTTAAATTCTTGAAATAGCTTTTTCTATTGTAACCATTACATTAGATATCTTGCAGCTATCGATTCTTTCAGTATTATTAAACTGAATGCAGTCCCCTTTAAAAATTTAGGATATTTCAATTTATATCCTATTTTTTGTAGTTCTTGTTCAATTTGGAAGCCTTTATCTGTCATTACAACATCATTCGGTTCTAATACATCCACCAGGTTGCTTTTAACAAAAAGTGCCTTGTCAGATATGCTACCACAGTATAATGTTGAAATGAAGCTGATGGCTCCTCAAGGCATTACGACTATAATATCTTTCAAAGTATTTGTTTTCTTATAAAAATTTAAAGTCATTTGCTGTTCTACTGGATTACTAAGTTTCTATATAGGAAATTCAGTGCAATCAATAATGACTCTAGAGTCTTTATTTTCAGAACCAAACTGTTTTGTCATGGTTTAAATAACTACTAACTTTAGAGGAAATATAGGTAACAATTTCAACTTTTCATAAAAAACTGTTACAAAATTAAAATTCCTTGAAACAGCAGAATCTGAAATTTCAAACAAAATAGATAAAAATTCATTCGACATTCCAGTCCTTAATTTTGAAAAGAACATAACATATAAATCAGTTGGATGCTTCGACAAATTTAATTTTTGAAGATCTGATTCTGAATTCAAGAAAAAGAACATATATAGAGAAAAACCTTTCTTTAGCGAAATCTGTCAATGCCCTTATTTTCATATCATTAACAATATTTTCTGGAATGAATCTCTTTCTTTCTTACAGAATTCTGAATTTCTTGTAGTTCATTTTACAAATTGCTGATCCTGTCGATTATTTGAGAAAAATTAATAGTCTGGTAAGAAGCAGAGTACATTCCACTGAAATCAGAATTCATATAATTTTGCTTAGTAATCAATTTTCTTGCACTTATATACTTAACTAAATGACATGTGTTTTCAAAACTTAAATATATATATATTTCTTATATAGAGCATTCAATTTATCAAATTAAGAGCACTTTTAATAAAATACATCAATTATATATATATTATAACAGTCAATAAGAAAATTGGATTTTCAGTAGTTAGTAAAGGATTCACTTATTAAATAAATATTTAAGAAATTTATTCACTTCCACTTAAGTTTAACATTATAGCAGTTGTTATTTTTGCAACAGGAGTTTGTTTACTTACAATAATTAAATTTAGATAAGATTTTGTAGACAAATGTAACGTAATATTCATTTAAACATTTTAAAACCTTCTAAGCGTATTCAAAATTATCAGAAATTTTATCAAATGTGTATAAAATAAATTAGAAATGCACTCACGATTTTGTTTGATTGTATTTGATGGCAAATCGCTTACCCTTTCATTTTCTTCTAAGAGTCTTTCTAAAAAGTTACTGGAACAGCTATATTTAATAAATGGACACACACTGAATGAATTCTTCAAAATGATCGGAGCATATCACCGACTACGAAGGCTTGAAAAAATCCATACTAAAGGTAACAACCCAAGTCAGGATTGTTGAAAGGAAAATAAGAAAACATTTTCTCATGACAATCACTCTTGTGTTTCGTATTAAAGCATCCATCAGCACACCAGTATTTCCTCTTTTAACACATAATAAGAGGAAAGAAAATTACTCAAAATTATAACTTCAAATGTAAAGAAAAAATCCACTTCATACTTGGCGGAGAACGTTAATGACAGACTAATCGACGAAAGCGGTGCGGATGAAACTTAAATGCCATGCGCAGAAGTTCATGGCATGTGACTTTTACATCAGATGAATTGCCCCCATTGATAAATACTGTATACAAAAATTTTAGTTTTATTCGTTAAGACATTTATTTTTTTATATTTTAGTACAAGTTGAACTTGATTGTCAACAGAGTAGGATGGGCAACATAGGTTGTTATTCTTTTGTCATAAGTTATTATATTATCTAACTTTGAACAAAATGTCACCATATACTCAATAAAAGCTAATGCTTAATATCCCAAAATAGAAAATACAAACGAGATGAAAGTAATTCATTTAATAGCTATGAAATTTTTCAAGGGAAAAAAAACTGTAAACTACTCAGCTGTTATAGAAATAATAATAATAACAACAATAAAAAGAAACAATTATCTGTTGGCGACGGAAAGAGAATGGCCTCGATTCCTTTGCACTACCAGAGTGAACGACAATCATTCGTTCCTCGGACCAAAAGCTTTGGTGAAGGGGAGGGAGTAGAGCAGAAAAGACATGTTTCTTTATTTTATCGGGAAAGCCAATGAATATTATTCATGTACCATAATAGTCACTTGATGGAATATAGCAATAACAGCTGATCAGCGAGTTTGGAGTCGATTTCGTCATTCAAACGTCCCATCTGTTACTATTATTCCTATCTGTTATTCCTGAGCGATGGGTAGTCAGTCGCAAGCTGCACTTCCGCATCTACAAGTTAGAATGTTTGACAGACACAAAGGATTGGTATTGCTACTTGTGTTCTATTGCAACACTTTACCCAATGCGTTGGCGCCAAATACTTTTTTTTAATCATGTGTCAACAATTTAGCTTAAAACATTTTTTCAGCATTCTTTTATCTTAAGAATGATTATTTAATTTATATTCCTTGTTTGAAAATTTAATCATGAAATGAAGTACACAACACCGTTTTATGTTTTATAAACTGTAGAATATTTCAATGCATTGGCGAAAAATGAGAATATTCGCACTGTGGTGAATAGCATATAAGCCAGTTAACAACTCTTCTACGCGACTGATCGTTTTGGTAAAATTGTTAAGTTTCTGGACTGCTAACCAAAAGGTCAAAGGTTCTATCCTACGCGCATCACTTACCGCTTCAGTACAAATCTTTAGTTTAAGTGGAAAGTTTCTTTCTACATATTTTTCTACTGAGTTTTTTTGTCAGTTCTTTTATTATTTTCTCCAGTTAGTTGAACATTCAAAAGTCAAATTCATTAAATTTTAAATTAGCAAAAATTTTAGCAGCACTTAAAAAAACAGTTTTTAAAATTCAGTAAGCAAGCCGAATAAGTTTTAATTGTATTTTACTTTCCTCGAATGGCAACATTAAAGTTTGTTCTTCTTTCAAATGAAAATAAATAGAGCCTATAAAAGTTCAATGGAATTTACAAAGTATTTTTCAATGAAATCTTGACAGAATGACATTGCCACTTCATGTGGCATGCTCTACTGGAAAACGAAATGCTGTCAAGAAAATAATTGAATCTGTCCCTTTACACAACTTAGAAACTAAAGATGAAACGGGAAAAACTCCTTTGATGTTGAGTGTTATGCACAATCAAATAGAATGTGCTACTCTTTTGCTAAAAGCTGGTGTTCATGTAGACAATTCCGACTGTTCTGGACAAACGGCGCTTCATATAGCTACGAATAAAGTATGATGTTTTTGAATAATATAAGCAGTTTTTATTAAAAGCATAATTTATCTTGTAATATAAATTTTTTTTTGTCAAATTGAATGAGGAAGTTACTTTATTTGCTTGAATTAAGTGAAGTATGCACATCATAAGTGAAGGTTAATTTCAAGAGAATTAAAATATTTGTTCTGTTTGTTTAATTTTAATTTTCAAGGAATAATTTATTTTATTAGTCCTTTAGTAATTGCATAATTTTGGTTACCTCTTTGGGTGCTGTTGTGTTTGATTATTCTGAGCAGTCTAAAAAATTTTTTTTGCAGTATTTTTTCTATAATCTCTACATTGGTTTTATGAAAAGAGACAAATTTTCAACCAAAGAATTTGTAACAATTATTTGTTGTATATATGTATTTATATAATTATATGTATTATTATTAACAATTATTTGTGCTATATATATTATTTATATTATAAAAAATTTGGAAATGACATGGATTTTAATCTTTTTCGTTGTAATCGTTGTTTTCGTAATTTTTGTTGATTATTTTGTGCTGTTATGACCTTTTCCAAACATGTCTGACAACTTTAAATATATACTATTAAATTAATTTATTGCTTTTAAGTTTTTCCAGATGCATATAACTTGTAAATTTAAACATATACAGAATACAACTTTCTAAAGTCTGTGTTAATTTCATCTTACCAATATTATAAGTGTGTAATAAGATATATAGAAAATTTGAAAATTGATTAACTTTGCTCCTTGGTAAGACATTTTAAACTGTATTCTACTTTCATAAATCTGTAGGTAAAATTATATTTTAAAGTGCCCCTTCTTATACCAATGATGCCAAGTCCTCAAAAAAGATAGCAAACCAAATAAACAATTCTGTGAACAGTTACAGTTGCAGCATTAAATTTATGTTCTTTACTGATAAGTATTGTTTTATCCAAGAAGGATTTTTTTTAACCCTTAGGGTCACTGTTGTTTATCTTTACAATTTTGAAATCTATTACTTTTGCAAACTGACTGCACTAGTCTGTTGTGTAGACAAAATATTTAAAGCATGTGATGCCTTCAACATTTTAAGAAGCCACTGGGAAGAAATGTTTAACTTAAAAAATCATCCTGTGGCATCGCTAGCAGTGGCTGTAGGAACTAATAGTTTTGCTATCACATTGAATATAAGGACTATGTGGATAACAGTGATATTGACATGACAGAAACAGTACATAATCAAAAGAAAAGAAAGAACAATGGAAGAAGCAATCGAACCATTCTCTGTACAAAATTTCAAACAAGCATCCTTTCCCAACTTCAACTCGTAAAAAAATAAATATATACCACTCAACTTTCATCCATTCTGCATGTTCAAAATACTTCTTACTATCCTATTCATCAGACATCCATTCTTGAACAATTTGTGACATAACGAATTATCAAGGGAACTGTCAGAGCAGAAAAAGAATTACAAAAAGTGCAAGGAATTCCATTGCCAAAGATTTTTAAAGTAATAATTCAGACGATTTAGAAAAATGCATGGTGGTAGTTGAGAATTACAAAAGAATAAATATTTTCTGTTTGTATTCACATTAAAAATAACAAAGTGTCTTATTAGCAATAAAAAACTTTTACTTATAATATAGAACTAAATTAAAATCTTAAATTGAAAATAATAAAAGAAGATATCGATTAAACATTTCACATAAAATAGTTGTAATTCGTATATAATTCAACCACTGTTAGGGTTGCTAGAAGTTCCTTTTGTTGGGTTACCAAAATTGGTGGCAAACTCAGGGGCACATTCAAGTACAATTAAACCAATCTATGTATAATCTTTAAATTGTCACATTGTATGTTAATGCACAATTGTCTCTATTTTTAGAAATAATTGAAATTTATTTGTTATGGTTATAAGTTATTTGATTTTTTTTATTAACTGCTAAATCCCCAAATAAGTTTTGAAATTTTATTTTAACTTACTAAATAAAAACTATAAATTTGATTTTAAATAGATTGATGTATTAAATATAATAATAGTAATTTAATATGGTAAAAACTTAACATGATACAGCTTAATGAAGAGGAGTTTGTAATTCATTGTTTTATTTAATCAAGTTTTTACAATAACTTTGTAATTAATACATATTATCTGTCCAAATATTTCACATGATTTAGAAAGCTTTGTTTTTAATTGCATTGATAAAAGTTTTATTACAAAGATTTGCTATTTTTATGTATATTGTAAAAAAAAAAAAAACTGAATTATGAAATTTTCAAAAGATTAAATTCTCAGCATCATTTTAATTTTTGAAGATTTCTTAACATGTTGATGAACTGCCATAATGAGTTACATATATTCTCATTTGACTCAAGTGCCGGTGGGTGTGTTGAAATGTTCTAAAAAATAATCAAGACTCTCTTTAATATATTGCTGACAAGGCTGGCCGTAGAAATTGCCTGTGGGGTCATTTCAAGAGTCTGAGAAGAAAAAGTGAAAGAAAAAATAAAATGGATTATAAGTATAGAGGAACTTTGGTAAAATGACTTATAGTTCTTGATATTGAAGAAGAATATGTTCAAGAACAGATGCTTAAACATGGGGGGGGGGAATTGATTATAAATCTCAAGATGAAACTCCTCTAAATCCAAACATGAAATTTTTTGATGCATTGTCACAATTCATAAATTTTAAGTTCTGAGTTTATATTATGTTTATTATCTGAACTTGTATTTTACCTCTGATTTTATATTTTACCATTTGCTTGGCGCAACTTAGCCAAATGTGGCTCTTGCGCCAAAAAACCTCACAAATCTATCTATCTATCTAAATCCAAACAGAAGATTCAAGCAAAGCTACTATTTTTATATTCTAGGTATCATAATCAATTTTTTGTAGCAATGCTTTAGGTAACTGAATAAAATGAAAAAATTGGATTTTTTTTTCTGCCAATGAACAATAAAGTAAAACAGCATTAAATTTTAAACATGTAGAAAGACCTTCATTTTGCTTAAAATAATGAGGATCATAATGATGTACATGGTTTTTAACTTCACCAAGAATCTACTACTAGATCTAC
Organism: Argiope aurantia; assembly: GCA_026543865.1. NCBI lineage: Eukaryota > Metazoa > Arthropoda > Arachnida > Araneae > Araneidae > Argiope > Argiope aurantia. Next base: position 493,786 of record JAPMOR010122725.1, on the reverse strand, counting down.
TATCTGACAAAGTGACCTATCATTTGGACTTATTTCAGTATGACCATGTTTGATGAAAACTTACCAAATCTTTTGGTGGTACTGAAAGGATTTTTCTGTCTCTTTTGCTAGAGGGACCTTTAAGAGGCACCAACAAAAGTTATATATGGTCTACCATTGTTCCAGAAGCAACTAGTTGATTTAGCAATCATATCATATGAATGAAACCATTTGCAGAATACTGAAACTCAGGAGATAATGAAAGATTTTGCAGAAAGAAAGGCAAAAAAAGAATTTGTGATACTATTATAAAATGAAGTTTTGTATATTTAAAATAAAATGTTGAACATATTATTTCAGTTTCAAAAAGGTCATTGTATAATCTTAAATATATTTGGAGTTTAAAAATTCTTACCATAATATTAAATCATATTTGCAGATGAGACATTATTTCTAAGTAAAAGATTTGCAAGTAAAAGTGATGGTCTGAGTAAAAGGTTATTTGTCATTTAGAATATTTGCATTATAGAATTTTATAAAAAATATTATTTGTCTATGTGTGGCACAATTTTGTTTGTTTCCTTGTCTGATTGATAAAATTTCTTTGGGCTGTCACTGAATAGGTAACTTATATTGTAAAACAGTGATTCTTATCTTTTGTTTGATCATATCGCTTTTGATTAGTCTTTTTAAATTTGAATACCCCAATTAAGAAATTTTTATTAATTACATTAAGGACTAAGGGTAGTTTAAGACTGAAATGACTTTAATAAGCTTAATATTTGTAAAATTTATTTTTAATTTAAATTCTAATTCCATTTTTTTGTAATAGTTTAATTCATTATCCTAGCAAATGAAGACAACATTAAAATTTTGTATTAGTTTTTTATGAAATCAGACAATTACTTTTTATGATAATTAACTGTTTTAATGGATGAAAATTTAAATGTAGTCTTGGAGCTTGTTTCAAGGAGCTGAGTTTTATAAAATTAGATTCTAATGAAAACAAATAAAATCACTTCAAGAGACGGTCAAGTAATATATGATACTTGTTCTGCATATGTGAGAATGGTCTTTCTTTTTTCTATTCATGAAAAATATTAACTATTTTATTGCTTAAAAATATTTGCTCAAACTTATATAACTTTTATTCTTCTCTAGAATTTAGGAAAAGAAAGTTTTATAACTTTTTAATTTATTTTATGCTTTGTATTTTCTGCCATTATCTGTCTATCTTTCATGTATCCCTAATTGATTCATTAAGTACCCCAAGTAATAAATATACCTCGAGTTGAGATTCTCTACTCTGAATTAATTTTGCTTTTAAAATAAGTTCATTTGAAACAGCTAGACAATTTTTTTTATTAAAAGTTTCTGAAATAAATCAATTATGCAAAAAGATCAAACTTGATTGGGAAATATCTTTCTCGTATCATATATTGCAGGTTTATATTAATATTGCTTTCTGTTTTATATACAAGTTTGAAGTATTTGGGATTTTTAAAAAAATCTAAGATAGTGATGAATGATTTTAAGATTTAAATTTATTATAGTTCTATATTATATTTATATTAAGGGTTTATTTTATTTAAATATGGTAATGTAACATTTTGCTTAAAAGTATTTGCCACATAATGATCAATAGGTCTGCAGCATTCCTTGTAGTCATTTAATTTTTTTTGACCTTTTTTTATTATGTTTTGACATTTTCATTGATTCTGTTGATCTCATGTAGTTAAAAATAATCCATTAATAGCATGCTGTAACTCAGTTTGATTTTAAAAAACTATTTTCATTCTATAAGATCTCATTTCAAAAAAAAAAAAAAGTGTTCAGAGCTGCTTTTCATCGTAGTTCAAATTTGCTTGATAAGTAGTTAGTATGTATCTCATATGGCATATAAATAGGAAAAATGCAACATTATTAAGGGCTTAGTTTATCCTTATGATAAGGAAATTCAGAATTTAGTACTTTTCCACTCTCTTCTTTTCTGTCCTCCTTTTCTTTAACATTCGCTATGCAATTTGCTCATTTTATTATTAACTAATTTTCTTTAATATTAACAGAATTTATTGCTTATTTTGTATTATTAAAATAGTTTCTTTATTTTGATATTTCTATTTATTGATATAAATCAGTTTTACAGATAAAAATCATTGTTCTTCAGATAAAACATATTTTGGAGTGCATATTTAAATCAATATTTCAACATTAACTGGGCACAAAGATTAAATAAATATTAAAACCGATTCATTAAATGGAAAATATTTATATCTGACATTGAATATAAATATTTTGATTAAAAAAAAGCAATTTTTTTCCAAGTTGATAAAATACTATTGTAATTCTGGTTATTTTTTTTGTTAGGTTAGGAAAATCTTGCATTACCTTTATGTGATGTTTTAATATCAGTAATACCTTATTATGTTTTCATTTTTTTTGTAGGAGTAATATTTTAATCATTGTAATATAAGCAAAATTAAAAAGTTATATTTTGAATACACAGGGAGAAGGTTTCTGAAGCATATATATGTCTGAAGTATAAGTTCCATTATATAGAAATTGTATTGTTTACTGCTAAATTAAGTTTCAAAATTATGTGATTTTCTGTTTCATATGTGTTACATAAATCTGAAACTTGAGAATTATTTTTTTTATTTTAAATATATTAGACCTACCTTAAAATAATTTTATTTTGATATAATGTTTATGAATAATATTCCACTTATGTAATTTTTTTAGAAAATTCTGAAATTTCATTTAAAATTGAGAAATTAAAAAAATGTGGTCATTTTATTTTTTATTTTAAAAAATTAGGGTTTTCATCGATGTGTAAAGTTACTGCTATCATATAATGCATCTAGTCAACAAAAAGACTTCTTTGGGGTGACACCTTTACATTTAGCAGCAATTCATGCAAATCCAAAGTGCCTGCTTGCCATATTAAAGGAAATTAAGCCAGGTGCAATAGATATTCAAGACAGCTGTAAAGTAGGTAACTCATAGATATTTTTAATTGAAATAGTTACTATAATTGTGACATAATAAATCCATAGTTCTTTCATTTGTTTCATTTATAAAAACCTTTTTGTACTTTTCAGTTTAAAATTTTGTTAATGTGCATTAATGATATTGAGTTGCTTTTCAATTTTCATATTAATGAATTAATCTTGTTACAGAAAACCCCACTGCATTGGTGTACAGCTTATGCAAGCTTTGAAAATACTAAAATTTTGCTAATGAAAGTAAGAATAATCTGGTTGTTAAACTATGTATAATTACAAAACCTTTTTTTTTTAAATATTTGATGTTTATTTTTTTTTTACCCTACACTGGATTTGACAATGTAGGATAAATACACAATGAACACAATGAACAGAAATTGTCAGTTTAATTTTACTCTTGCATTATTTTGAAATCAGTCAGTAGATCATTATCATCACATTCATTAATCACATATTGATTGAAATTGGTATGTTGATATTAAACATTAGAAAGGCAAATGTTTTTAGGATTTATTCAGGATTGTATCCCTTTGGCAACTATTGGCTATCTTATTAGCAGTAGAAATTCTTCTAATTTAATGTAATTTAAAGTTTGCAAGTTGATTAAGATAATTATTATTGTATTTTATTTGAGTAATTTTGAATTAAATAATTTCAAATTGATATTTCTGCAACAAACTAAGCTAAATACCAAATTCAAACCAATGACTAAGTACTATGAACTAAGTTAAGTTTAGATAAAAAATGAATTTTCAAATACACCAGTGCACTTCTAGAGAGGAACTCAATTGCAGTTAGTGTTTAAATAATCAATCCTACTTAGCATTCCTAAAGGTAAATAGGTAAAATAGGTAACCTTCAGACATATCGGTTAATATTTCAATTATTGTATATTGCTAAATTAAATTTATTGTTTACGGAACAGAAAATAAATACGAGTATCTGATGCCACTTCTCAACTATTGCATTTTAACTTTTTGTCACTTTACGAGAACCATTTAAAAGGAATTTTAACTTCAATAAAAGTCAGAATAAGAAATAAGTAAAATTTTATTTTAAAAAAGTTATAATTCATAGATCTTGATTTTATTTTAAGAAAAGTATTTAAGATATTAAGATAAGTATTTAAAAGAGCAATTTTATATTACAAGAAATATTTAAAACATAAAGTCAGGAAAATTTTATGAATTAAACAATCTAGAAAGTACTCATATTGCAGAAAACTGGTTTAAATGTTTTTGATTTAATGTAATATCCAATTTAAGTTGAAAGTTTGATTTGATATTCTATTCGGAATAGGATTAACATTTCATAAAATGAAAAAAATTGCTTTACATTCAATTTAATAATATTCAGAAAGAGGACTTTTTTCATTTTGGAATGTATAAAAAGTTTTCACAAGCTATAAATTATTCAGAAATAATTGTAACAACAGCAACATTTCACATGAACTGATTAATAAAAATTTTGGTTAAAAAAACTTTCCCATAATAACTTGTGAATATTAAATTAAGATACCTTCTAAAAGTCCTAAATACTGTTATGTTATTTCTTTGCTTTCTTTTTACTTGTGCTTCATGGAGAATAAGAAACAGTATATCCGTAAACATAGTCTGTGATGCTTGTAAAGATTTGTTAAAATTATACTTAACATCATATAAATAAACTAATATTGTTGACAAAATGTTTCCTTTTATATTTTTAGATAGTTTAAAATTCCTGGTGGAAAATACTATCCAAAAAATGTGAGAATTCTGTTCTAATTTTAAATTATGGAAACTTTAAAAAAGGAGGGAGAGGTGTTCTAAGATGTACATTTTTTAGCACTCAAAGCTTACTTGCAACAAATTTTAAATCTAGCTCAAATGATCACTTTGGTAGAATACCAATAGACAGTCATTAACTTTTATTATTATTGTCAAATACTAAAAAATAAACTGTCTTGATAATGTTACTTTCATTTCCCCCCTTGTTTTTCAATTTTTATTACTATTGCAAAATCCTGATAATGACCTTTCTAACAATAAATGAAATCTTTTGACTATTTCATTATTCTGATTTAGATGTCTTTAGAAGTCTATAATTTTGATGCAGAATTATGATTTTCCTAAAACTTTTGGACATGCACTCTGAACTGCAAAGTATTTGATTTCTGAACAATACTTAGTACTGAAATTTTATATAAGTATAATGTTATTGTTGGAAGATATGTATCTATTCAAATGAATTTCATAAAAATTGTGACATGAATCCTTTTATATTGTAAAAACTTCTTGTTTGAAAAGGTATTATCATTCAGCAAATACCTTTTTTCTCCTTTCTCATATATAAAATATACAAAGAGAAAGTATTGCAATGATCAAAAATTCAAACTAGAAATATGAGGAATTTCAGGCTCAATTTTTTTCAGACTTCTCTGAGTTTTAAAAGTACATTGTAAAAATAAAATAATGTCTAGCTATCATTCTGTCTGTCTGTGAACTAGATAACTCAAGCATGCATGAAACTAGAGCGATAAAATTTCATATATAGTCTGAGCACTAAATGTGTAGTTTTCCTTCAAAATTTGCACGAAATTCATCGGAAAGAAGTCTGTTTTCCGTTTCTCCATAAAAATAGGAATGTGATAATTCAAAGATGCAAAAATCTCTATGGCTTGCATTTGATATACAGATTTATTTTGAGAATTGTAGATGTGTATTAAATTTTGAACCAAATCCATTAAATGTTCTATGTATTCGAAATTGAAACGTGTAACATAGGTAAATAAAATTTAATATGTTGTCTTGTGGCCAAAATTGTAGATTTGTCAAATTTCGGATCCATTCGGTGGAAAAAAAGATGTCCAAAATGTCTACTGAGTTTTCATCATTATAATATGAAAACGAGCATCCATATTGTGTCTCTTCACGCAGAAATCGGTGGGAGTCGTCACTCAAGCTTGCAGACTGCTTTGACCTTTGACGGTTTATTGCCTGTTTCCCTACACTATCCTAACCCCACTATATGTTAAGGGAATGCAGAGAACATTACATGGAGATTAGAAAAAAAAAGTGCTAGATTATTTTAAGTTTATGAAAATGTCGGAATGAAAACTGCTGGTTTAGAAAATGGGTTTTGAAAAGTGCATTATTAAGAAACAATAGCAAGAATATTGAAAAAATTTTAAATTTTGCTTCCATTTTTCTTTCTTTGGGAAGAAAATATTTTCTTTTAAGCCATCTATTTATTTTTAAAAATAACTTCTATTTTTATGTGTTACTTGGTTTGCTAAATCCATATTTCCTTTTCACACATTTTTATAATTCAACAGCTCTAAAATAGACATTTTAACTCTGAATTAATTTACCTGCAAATTTTTGCTGTTATTAAAATAGAAAAAACATATAATGCATTGTCTGAAAATTAATACATTGTTCTGTAACACTACGTTATTTACTCACAATGTCACATCAAATCCAAAATTTTTACTGTCGGATATTCTTATTCTTTTTTTAAAACTGAACATTATGACTTAAAATTATTTACATTTCAGTTATTTATGCTATAAATATGTGATAATTTTTCAAGATTTACTCAACCGGAGAAAATCTTGGTGGATATGCAATTAAATAAAGTGCTGTTTTATTAATTTAAAACGTTTTATATCAGCTGAACTATTAGAAATTAAATATTTGTTAATTTCTTATTTCGTTTCTATATTTAAAGTCCATATTTTATTTTACGGCTGGCCTTTTTTTTAAAAAAAAATTGTATGCTTACTTTTGAAATTGTCCAACTTTTTAAATAAAGGAACTATAATCTCATGCTATTAACTTTACTTGTATCACTGTTACAGGATGCTAACATTTGTATACCTGATGAAGAAGGCAAAACACCATTGCACTGGGCTGCCACAAATTCGAGTGACAATGCTTTGGAATGTATAAAAATTTTATTGGTAAATATGACTGTTCTTGTATCTTTTTTTTCTTTTTCATGGATTTATTTATTATATAATATTTTCTTTATTAAAATACAGAAAGATTTTTTTGAAATCTTATTGAAAAATAAAGCTATGAAAAATTATGAGATATATTTGAATTTTTCATATAACATATATCTCATATGAATTTTACACAAGTTTATGCATTATTTTAGATTTTGTAATTATCATTTGTTTAAAATTTTCATGATAAAATTGTACTTGATTGTTGCTGCATAATATGTTCCTACTCTTTGCATTTATTCTTGCTTACTAACAATAATAATTTTTTTAGGTACATTTTATTTTCAATGAATTTTAGCTTATGTTAATATAATTAGTAATACTAAAATTGCAACTATACCATGATTAGTAAATTTGAAGATGTCTATCAATTAAATTATTGTTTATTTTATAAATTTTTCCCTTCTCAGAAAAGTAGGCTCTTCACTTTTTTTTATCATTACAAATTTTTTGTGAAGTAAAGAATGCTGTTTTATAGTTTCGATTCTATTTTATAAGTTCATCTCTTATTTTTAGTCTATTCATATGTATGAACAAAATACAGATTTTGTGCTATTAAGTAATAATGATCCTATTTAGTCCTTTGTTTTCAGTAATTGACTTTCCATTGCCTCAAACAGTACTTTATCTGAACTTTTGTTTTAGTATTTTGATATGAATTCATAAGTTTTATTTAAAGAGATGGATCATTTTTTCATCGTAATGGAAGAATCTAAGAGAAAATAATTAATATTTTATTTCTTAAATATAAAAGATTTAGCAAGTTATTTTTTGCATTTGATTTTGCTTATTAGACATTTTTGCCCATTTGCTCATTAAATTAATCATTCAATCTGTTTAGACTGTGAGAAGATTAATTATAATTATTGCTCCTAGATCTTCACACTAAATATAATTCAGTGGCTATTCCTTCCTGTTATATAAATTTTTTTTCATATGTCCTATACATTTAAGAATTTCAGGTTTATCAAAATATATAACTATTTGGAATATACAGGGCATCTGAAATACCTTGACATCAGCTTTTAGTCTGTAAATATTGATATCATATTAGAAATTAATTGTGTGTTAAATTACGAATTTGGGTAAAGAAATGCATAATTTTCTGAAATCAACTAAAAATTGCAAAGTGTTACATTTCGAGAAATACAAAATATCTTCACAAGGTGAAAAAAATCTAGTAAGGAAAGTAGTTCTCATTGCAATGAATCGCACCAAACCATTTCAAGGAATGCATTTAGCCAAAGGTATTAATCATAAATTGCAATGAATTATTTTTTGCTTAAATGTAAATGACACATGACAAAGATGCATGCAAATATAAATATTTGTATTTAATCTTCGGTTTGATTTATGAAATTGTCAGAAATATACTTTTTGCAAAAGATCTAAACTTTTTACATGATTAATTGCAAATTTTTTATGGAAAATGGATATGAAATGTGTGCTTATGAAAATTATATGTGCCTCTATATAGGAATGGAAAATATTTTGAACAAGTTGTGTATCCTTTGGTGCTATTTGTACAAAGTTTAATTGTTAACAGCGTTGTTATATCTGCAAAAATCAGTTTATTCATTGTTTGTAATTGGCGTGTAAAGTAAACCAAAGTGCCAACTTTATCAAAATTGCTCCTCTCTATATTTTCTTTTTTTGAAATCTCCTAATAATGTTCTAAGAACTCTTAAATATTTAAACTACAACTTATTCTTTCAAACTGAAAGCCATTTGTAAAAAAGAAAAGAGAAAGTTCAGTATATATCATGTTAAGTATTGTGTGCATAACAGTCCTGATCGAATATATTAATCCGATGTCCCTTACTACTAAGAAGATATTTCATTTTTTAATATTTTTAAGAAAATGTTATAAGAATTAATATGAAAAACACTGAGAAAGAAACAATGTATAAACTTAATCCTTTGTAAAAGCACAAAGGTAAGAAAAGTATAACATGTCATAATTGCTATAAAATAAACTTTTTTTAAACAGGAAGTTAGTTAACTAAAATCGAAATTATAAAAATTGAGGCCAACTAATAAATCAATCTGGTTTCTTTTTAAAGTACAAAGGAATATATGTTGTAGTATTAAAGATATGTGTTTTTAAGAAAATGAGCAAAATTAAAAGTAGATGAAGAACCTATATAGGATTTGTACAGTGACTTGATGAAAGCTACTTCAAATTGTTCAAATCAATTCTATTACTTGTTACTTCAAATTGTTTAGAGGAAGGTCAACAATTTTTACAGCCATTAAACATTCAATATTAACATTTCAAAGAAGCTTCTTTCTTTCTTCAATAATTGGATTCTTTCAGCAATTCTAAGTCTTACAAAGAATCTTCTTTGCATTTTCGTAAAGAAATTCTTTGATCCTGGGATTTCTGAATATTTCTATCATAAAAAAAGATGACATGAATGAAAATATTTTATTATAAAGGGTTATTTGTTAATCTTTCTGTAAATTAGATTAATAAAAAGATACTGCACTTTGTGCATTTTAAGCTTAATATGATTACTTTCATAAAGTGGGAAAATATCTTTGATTAGAAATTTTGCCATTCTATACATAGACTATTTCTTTATTTTAGCAGCATTGGAATGATAAAATTAAATTCTTAAAGCATTCTCTATATACGAAGATGTCAGCTTTTATTTTTTGGAAGTTTTGCATTTTAAATAAATTTATAAGGAATCGTCCAAAGTAAAAGCACAAAAAATTGCTTTTTCACTAAGACTTTTTGAAGGAAAGATTTGCATTCCTTTATCATTTTTGATTTTTGAGATTCACTTTACTCTTTTGACACAGCTCCACAGTGGTCATGTCTTTTAAATCTATTTTTAGATTTAATTGCTGACATTACCTCTTTAATTTAACTTAAAATTATAGCTGTAGAGTGTCTACACATGAGTGGAATTGCCAATCAAGACATATCATTAAGAAAAAAAAATTTCTGGAATGAATTAGAGGTGCATTATTTTGAAAGAATAAGTTTGAAGATAAATCAGTAAAACAGAATTTTTAGGAAAGGTGTCTTAACTCACACCAGAATTTATTATTAGTTGTGAATTTCTTTGAAGTTAATTATTGTTTAAATGTGGAAGTTTTCTGTTTGTTTTTTAATACTGCATCATTAATCCAACAATATCAGCTTAAAATTTCCATATATATATAAAAAAAACAGATTAATTTGTGGTTTTTATCAGTGATAACTTGTCAAATATTTCATTTTACTTTTTTTTTTTTTTTTTTTTTGCTGTATTTTTACTCCAAAGAGGAAATAAGGGTATCAAACTACTTTTTTTGCCATGCTGTAATTATGCTCATAGCCTTACTAAATATAGGGAGTAATTTACTCAGTGGAATATTTTGTATATAGGGACTGCATAAAAATTACAATTTTTTATTTATAAATTTTTCTTGTAATTTTTGATTCTATAATTTCTTCACCTTTATTTTTAAAGCACCTTTGTAATTTAAGATTTCTTTTTATTCTATGTTCACCAGGAGAAGGCACTTCGGTCCGCCTTCTTGGAGGTAGAGTTCATTTCAGCGCGGGGAAGACGAGTAAACTCCCCCACTCTTGTTAATGAAACAACCCTAAATGCACGCCAAACGGCGAATGTTTACTCTTTATCACTTACTTTGTTTTATCGTCTGCTGTCGTACTTTTCGTTCTTCTAGCTAGTTATTAATAAATAATATATATTTAATTTCAAAAACTGCTTTTTTCAAAGCTAACAACTGCAAAATGTCTTTAAAAGGGCGAACTATTCACTTGAAAGAGAGAAATATAATAAATCATGTTACTAAATTTTGTGAAGATGAGGCTAGAGCTGGAACACTTTTGTTTCCCCTTTCCCAAGCCCAAAAACGTGCTGCTTCAGCGACTGGTGTTTCACTTAGAACAATTAAGCGAATTAAAAATGAAGATATTTCTACAAATGGACAGTTATCTACGCCAGGGAAACATCGAAAGTGTCCCGAGACTCGAAATGCAATATTGGACAATTTTGATCTGTGTATTCTTCGAAATATTGTGAATGAGTTTTATGCAAACAACAAAATTCCATCTTTATCTCGATTGCTTCCCGTGGTGAAGGAAAGAATAAATTTTCCTTGGAAAAGAGGAACTCTATGGAAATACCTCCACATTGCAGGTTTTCAGTACAAACGTTGCAGAAATCAGAGACAGATCTTAATTGAAAGATCGCACATTGTAGCCTGGAGATTTCGTTTTCTTAGGGAAATGAAAAAATTCCGAGAAGCAACGAGGACCATAGTTTATATAGATGAAACGTGGTTGGACAGCAATCTTTCATTCGAGAAATGTTGGAGAGATGAAAAAATTGGCGCTGCAATCAAAGATAGCTCCGGTCATCGTCTGATTGTGGTTCATGATGGATCAAAATCTGGTTTCATTCCAAATGCCGGATTAATATTTAAAGCTGGATCTGCAACTGGAGATTACCACGGGCAGATGAACTCTGATAATTTAAAAAAATGGATAGTTGAGAAGCTGCTACCTAATATTCCAACGAATTCGGTAATAGTTATGGATAATGCAGCTTATCACACAAAACTGATGGATCCCGTACCCACAAAAAGCTCAAAAAAGGATAAAATGTGTGCCTGGTTGGAAAGAAAGCAAATCCCGTATCATAAAAAAAAATGCGAAAAGTTCAGTTACTTGAACTGATTGCTTCAAATGCAAGAGGCGAAAAAAAATATTTCATTGATGAAATTCTAAAAGAATAAGGACATGATGTTTTGAGACTTCCCCCATACCACTGTAACTTAAACCCAATAGAATTAATTTGGGCGGATGTTAAACGTTACGTGCGAGAGAAAAATGCGACTGCCGACATGAGTTTTCAACGTCTTGAAAGGCTTGCTTCGGAAGCCGTGATAAATATTGGAAATATGAGATTGGAAAAACATTGCAAACATATCGAGCACATTGAAAAAAAGTATTGGGAAACTGACGGCATTGTCGAAGAAGTCGTGGAAAACATTTCTTTCAACATCAATTCGGATTCTGATACCGAGAGCAATTTTAGTGATGATGAAACTGATGATAGTTATGACGATGAAATTAATTCTAATTCCTACAGTTTTCATTTCCTTTGTTAAGAATGTCTTGGTTATTTTTAATTAGAAACATTTGAATAAAATTTAATCAGTTCAATCAGTATGAATAAATGCCTAGTTGATGTTTTATTTATTAGCAAGTTCTAATAAATACAAGTTCTAATATTACAAAGGTAATGCAATTTTTTAAAATACTATTTTTATTTATGAAACAATTTAAATATGAAATAATAAATTGTTTTATAAAATATAGTAGCATTGATAAAATTGATGTCTATCGCTTTTTAGAAATTTTCCTTCATAATTTGGTATGCATTAATGAAAATATTTTTAAAATATTGAAGTGGTTAGTGTTATTGCTATTTACATTACAGACAGCATATGCCAAGCTTATATAAAATAAATATCCTTATGGCTAGATTTTATTTATTTATTTTGATCAGCTGAAAACATAAAGATTTTATTCAGCATTGTTTTCAGCTAGAAAAAGACAACAAATTAAGGGTACAATCTCTTAAAAGATGTACATTTTGTGTGGTATGTTGAATGTCAGTCAATTACTCATGGAATTCGTCAATTGTCTCACTGAAATGATAATATAAAAAAGGGTAAAAGTTAACGATCGCCAATTGGCAACCTTTCTTGACACTGATCACTTTCTTCTTCCGAAATCATCGAAATAGTATCATCAGATCCCACGCGACGAGGGCGGAGCCATGTGCCAACTTCTGGTGAACGAACAATATTCATGGCCCAGTATTAGTTTCTTAACTCTGAGAGATAGACATGTACTTCCTATCAAAAAGTGCTGTAAACGATGTAAAGAGTTGCATTTTATGTTACTTCAATGAATAAATGCGGTGATGATAAAAGTAAGAAGTTTAGATTTTATACATTTCCCTAGTCCTATTAATCATATATAATTAAACATTTTTGACACTTTAACATTTTAGGGGGGGGGCATTCTTTTCAGATCAAAACTGATCCAAATATAAAGCTTTGAATGTCACTATTTTTGATCTTTTTGGCCGGCTCGAGGAAGATATTAAAAGCTTTGTATCACAATCAGATTTTATTGCAGATAAAGGCAAGATTTTCAAATGTGCCAAAAAGTATTTTTCAAAATATGACTAATAAGGTGGAAAACTCCATTAAAGATTTACATTTCATGATTTTTCTGCTGTATATTTATTGAATAAAATAGCATTAATTTTAAAGCACTTTGACTGTTGGAAGTGCTTTGTGTGATCAAAGGTATTCTGGTACGTTCGGATTTACATATTTTACCACATTTCCCCATAAAAGTTGGACAAACTGTCATTGAACTTCGACTGTATGAAAAATATACTTAAATTTATGTTTTTCTGTGAAGATTCGGCCACGAAGGCATTTAAGATCGGTCCAGAAATTCATGAAAAAAAGGGTTTTGACTCACCCATTTCTCAGAAAGTAATGAAGCTTTCAATAAGTACATGCATTTTTAAATGTAAAAAAAAAAGCATGTATATTTAAAAAAATATAAAGATTTTTTTTTCCTTCAAAAAAATTTCGAATTTTCCGTCAATTTTTTTGCCTTATAAAATATAGTTTACAATCAAATTATAAAAAACTTATTTAATACGTGACAAAGTATTACCAAAGCATTATATTAAAATTTAAAAGGAAATCTTTAAATATTTGAGAAAATTTGAATATTTTTAGTAAATAAATTTTTCCTGTGCCAAAGCAAAATATAGCATATTTTTCCTTAGATAATATCAAGGCCAAATATCTGGGGCAATTTCTATAAAAATTCCAGTTCAATACCATTAAAATTCATAAAGATATCTGCATTACAGAGAATTGAATTTCAGTTATTCAGAGAGAAATCAAATAATGAGGGGTTTTTCATTAATTTAAATTCTTTAATTCAGTATATTTTGAATAAATAAATGGTTATACTGAAATTTATAAAAGATCAGAAACATGCTAATTGCTCCTTCATATTTATGCATTAAATACATATTATGAATTGCAATAAATTAGGCATCATCAATAACAAAATATCTTATTATGTTATTCATTATTATTTGTACAAAAATTAAAACTTCAAATATTATGTAACTTAATATATAAAACAGTTAAAAGCAGGAATTCTGCATCATTCTTTCAAAAGGAAATTGGAAAGCTCTGTCACTAATGTGGTCTGGTTTGAATTTGATGATCCATTAAATCTCTTAGGTATTTTATTTAACTGCAATCCAGACTCAGTGTAGACCATTCAGATTCTTTAACACTTCTTTGGAACTTCGAATTCACATGTGTTATGTTCATCAGATGTAAATCACAATGCCTCATGTCAGTGGCAGGGCTTTTTTTGTTTTTTGTTTTTGTTTTTTGTTTTTTGCAAGAATGGCATCTAATTCCTGAAAAAAAAAAAAAAAAAACATTTTAAGAATTCTAGTGTGTAGTCTTCATTGAATAAAAGCTACCATTGCATCCGGGGGCGGTCATCTGGGGGGGGGGGGCATGCGGCGGGTGCTATGCACCCAGGCCCCTCGACTGAGGGGGGGCCCACCATGCTAAGAATTAAAATAGTGTTCTGAACAATAATAGCGTTTACACATACTGAAAGTATACGTTTGTTTCCACGTGGGTGGCTGGGCGCCGTTATTAGGCAATGATCGCAGTGATACCTACAAAAAAAGGAGGAGGGGGGAATTGATTTATGAATAAAGAAAACCCTTCAGATATGTTAAGACAGAGTGGCGCGACTTCTGGGCGCTAGCGGCCACCAGAATGAGGCTGGGCTCAAATGGACTTATCGGCTATTACTTTTTTCTGCATCTAATGTAATATTTCTTATGCGTGCAAGCATATATGTTTTTTATATTAAGTTTCTCAAACAAAAAGTAAAACGAAGATAAATTAAACAATCAACTCCTAGCAATGCACATTGCATTCCTGCTTCACCGGCCATGAACGAAATGAAAAGAATCAAGGAAGAAGTTTAAATGTAGCAGTCGGCGGATTTGGATATATTCGAAGTTCATAATATATATTATAGTTTGTGCAAGTGTGCAAAATATTGTTAATATAAGGTAAGTATATTTGCAATCACTTACCTCACATATTAGGTAATAGCTTATAATATAGCATATAATAATTTGATAATTCATTCTATAAACTGTTTAATACTGTTAAATATAACCATGTCCACGCCAAGGAAATATCCCTCTGGGTGTCAAAAAAAAAATATCAGAAAAGAAAAAAGAACAGCTAAACTTCAAGAAGTCGCAAGTAGACCTGTTTTCTTGGCTACGAAATAATTCTGGCAAAGAAATTGCTTCAACTTCAGAAATTACAATTCAAACTTCAACCGGGGAAGAAAATTCTGAGCAAAGTACAAGTCTAGCAATGAAAATGTTGAAACGGTGAAATTTGTTGAAGAATCGTGTGTTTATACAAATGTTACCGAATCGGAAAATAATGACGAAAATGACAATAACAAATATGATCAAGAAAGTATAAATAATCCTAGTTTATTGCCAAGTATTATAACTGATAAAGTTAGAATGTTTTATGTTAAAATCGGACCTGTGCAGCACAAAGGAGTTTTTGCTAAAAATGCTGAAGATAGATCATTTTCCACTGCATATTACTTTAAAAAAATACCAAATGGTGAAATTAAACTTCGCAGCTGGTTAATTTATTCAAAGACGCAAGACTCCTAATTTTAATTTTGTTGTATTCTGTTTTCCAAAAGAAGAGGAAATGACCAAACTACACGATTTATAGGTTGCTATAATAACTGGAGAAAGCTGTCAAATGTAATCCAAGATCATGAACGCTCTAGTTGTCATATTAATTCGTTTATCGCTTGGAAAGAATTATTAAAAATACTAAATTTATGTTCGACTACTGATAAAACAAATCAAGTTAATATAAGTGAAGAAACGGCATGACTCAAATTACTATTTGAACGAATTGTAGATGTGATTCTATTTTTAGCGTGTAATAAACTTCCTCTTCGAGGAACCCACGAAATAATAGGTAAGCCTAATAATGGAATTTTTAAAAAAGTTTAATCGAATTATTAAGTAAATACGATCCTGTGCTAATGGATCATATAAACAAAACAATTAATTCTGAAAATAGAATTGTGCATTATTTAGCACATAGGTCACAAGAACAAATTATTTCTGCTTTAAGAAATGTCCTTTAAATACGATATAAAAGCAGCCACGTACTATAGTATCCAAATGGATTGTACTCCTGATATTTCCCATAAGGAACAAACTTCAATCATTATTAGATATGTAAATTTTGAAGAGAAAAGGTTTAACTATAAATGAGTCATTTATAGGGTTTATTGAAGTAACTGATCTGATTGGTGAAGGACTTAAAAAACTCTATTGGAAGGATTAAACGAACTTTATTTAGGTATTATGAATTGTAGAGAGCAAGCATACGACAACGGTAGCAACATGAAAGGGAAATATAAAGGTGTACTATCTAGAATATTTTCTGTAACCCCGCATACAATTTATGTGCCTTTCCTATCACATTTCTTGAATTTATTAATTTGTGATGCCGCTTCCAGTAGTATATATTGTAAAAAAACTTTGGGATATTGCAACGCTTATATTGCTTATTTTCCGCATCTACAAAAAGATGGAAAATTCTACAAAAGCATTTAAATATTTCTCTTAAACCATTATGTGACACTCGTTGGAAAGCCAAAATAGATTTGGTTAAATCTGTGTATGCACAGTTTGAACAAACTTGTACTGCTCTAGAAGAATTTATTGATGTAAATAACGATAATATAGCGGTATCCGAAGTTAAAAATTTATTAGATGCAATACAAGAAATGCCATTTATTTTATGTTTAAATAGTATGGTTTGCAATATTGTCCAAAATTAAAACTATTTCAAACAAAAATAATTGTTCTTGACTCGACTTTCAATTTAGTCAATAAAATTAAAACTGAAATCTTAAATTTAAGAACAAAATTTAACACATTTTTAGACGAAGCAAAAGTGCTAGAACGTAATTTGAACATTTCAGAACATTTTCCTGTTAAACGAATTCGAATGAATGTAAGAGATGTAAATAATGCACAAGACATTGCAATACATACTAAATAATATGATGTTAAAACTTTTCTTTACGTTGCCAGTTACTTTAGCAAATGCTGAGTGCTTTTTCTGCAAATTAAAATTAATAAAGAATTGTCTTCTGTCAAGCATGTGTTCAAAATGCTTAAATGCACTTGCTGTATTAATCACCGAAAAAGAAATTGCAAAAAATTGTACTTTTTCTGAAGTAATTAATTGCAAAAACAAAATCACGAATTAAATAAACATGCATTAATAATATATGTTCATGCTTTTTTTTTACTTCACAAAAAATTAGGCCCCAAATGGCTTCTTGCACCGGGCCCCTTCATAGAGAAGGCCGACTCTGATTGCATCAAAATATGTAACTCCCTATTATAGAAATTAACAAATCTACTGAATAAGCAAACCCTAAAGATGTCCAGTGGCGTTTGATTATATTGTAAATTAAGTTATAGAGTGTTAAAAATTCAGTTCATGTGCAAATTATAGTGAACAACATAATAAAATTATTTTAATTTACAACGCCTTTTTACTGTATTTTATTATTTAATTATTAACTATTTTTTATTATTAACTTATTTTATGGAATGTGAGGAGGTAATTAATATATTTCTAACTTTTTATTGGATTTTGAGCAACTATTCATAAATTCAAGTTATGAGAATATCAATTTTTGGAAAATCTTTCGTTATATTTGGATTCTCATAAGAGCAACTGAAATTCAGCTCTCTGAAATGCCAAGATCTTTCTGAATTTTGATGATATTTATCTGGAATTTTTATATAATTTGCTCGGTATATATGACTTGAAAATTATGAAAGGAAAAATATGCTGTATTTCGTGCGTGTCCAGTTTATATACTCAAAACATTTAGATTTCCTCAAATATTTACAAAATTCCTTTTAATTTTTATTGCAATTTTTTAATTATATTTTGTCAAATATTCTGTAAGTCATGATTTGTTAAAAAGCTGTATTTTATAAGGCAAAGAAGCTAAGGAGAAATTTTCGGAATTAAAAAAAAAAAATCTCTTTTACAGAAATGCGTGTGGATATTGCCCATAGCAATTGAATTCATTATTGTAAATTTCAATTCATATACGTTTTCTTGGAAGAGGACAAGATAAAATTCTTCGTTTAAAATAGTTCCTCCAACCTCTTTGGTGAAATTCAGAAAATTCCATTAATCAGAATATAAGTGGGATGACTAAAGCGAAACTGAAGAAGTCGTGCTGTCATACATGTGTTCATGTGTTCTTGTTAAAATAATTCAATCCAAAGTGAAACGACATAAACATTTAATATTTACATTTAAAACATTTTAATATATCGATCGTAGATTAACAGAGGTAACGCTCATGCGTATTTCAAATCTTTCGAACGCACGTAAATCAACAAAGCAGAGTTGAGTTTTCACACAACTTCTAAATTCAATAACAAATTGTTTTAAGTTGCGCGTGAGTTTATTTTTGCTTCTTCGTTGCTTCGTTGCACCACAGTACTGCCTCCCTTGTGAGCTACTCGAACGATGAAGAAACGTCACTTGTAACGAGATGGAATGTGGACTGGACGTCTAGATCTTGTCACTAGTTTTGGAGCAGCAAATCTCACTCTTTTGTCTCGGGTGACTTGCTTAGTCGAAGGAGTTTCTGAATTTGCAGTGTGTGATACGGATACTGAATTCTTTTTAACAGTTGCTGGAATTTTGGAAATCAAATCAGGTTCTGTAGAATTGTCAGAAAAATAGGGCTTTATTCTGTCTACAGAAACGGTGACTTCTTTTTGATTTATTTTTAAAGTGAAAACTTGATCTGTTCTCCTTTCAACTTTGTAGGGTCCGTGATAAGGTTGTGGCAAACTACTATGAGAACTATCAGTACGGACAAATACATGTGAACAAGTTTTTAAGTCCTTGAAAACAAATGGTTTTTGGCTTGAATGATTATGAAAGGGAAAGTGTTTTAACTTTTTTATGGTGTTTTTTAAATTCTGGATAAATTCAGATTGTGGTTGAAAGCTTGAATTCTGAAGAAATTCGCATGGTAATTTTATATTTTCACCATACAGGAGTTCGGCCGGGGTAGCTTGAAAATCATCACGCCACACTGCGCGTAAACCAAGTAAAATAATTGGAAGTGATTTTGTGCAACTTTGGTTCTCATGGCATATGATATAGGTTTTCAGTGTACGGTGCCAACGCTCGATACAACCATTAGCTTGTGGGTGATATGCGGTTGTTCTATTTCTTTTAAAACCAAAAATTTTGAAAGTTCTTCGAACAGTTGAGATTCGAATTGAGTACCTTGGTCTGTTGTTATTACAGTTGGAATGTCATAATGGGCGATACAATTTTTGAAGAAAGCATCAGCTACAGTTTCTGCGTGAATGTCAGGTAGAGGAATAACTTCTGCCCAACGTGTGTAGCGGTCAATTATTGTAAGACAGAAGGTTGAAGTTATCACATCCGAGGTTACCAATATGTGATGACTAAAGCGAAACTGAAGAAGTTATGCTGTCATACATCAGGTGTGTTCTTGTTAAAATAATTCAATCCAAAGTGAGACGACATAAACATTTTATATTTACATTTAAAACATTTTAATATATCGATCATAGATTAACAGAGGTAACGCTAATGCGTATTTCAAATTTTTCGAACGCACGTAAATCAACAAAGCAGAGTTGAGTTTTCACGCAACTAAGTTCAATAACAAATTGTTTTAAGTTGCGCGTGAGTTTATTTTTGCTTCTTCGTTGCACCACATAAGAATTAATTTCGGTGTATGATTATAGTAGATGAGCTGGATATCTTTTGGATAAATATTTAAGGAATTTTGCCAAAGTCAGTATATTTCAGACACTTCTTAAATTGATGTAATTTTGAAACTTGTTCACATTGTTGGAATTTTAATTTTTATGTTGTATGAGCCAGAGTTCATGCTTTATTTATTTATTTTAGGAAAAGGAAAATGGCCTTATAAACTGGCAGGATTATGGTGGTAGATCTGCTCTTCATTTAGCAGTTGCTACTGGAAGTACAGATGTTGTTCGTTTTTTGGTTTGTAAAAATATTCTTATCTATGATAATAAAGGGAAGTATGTGTTGACATTTTTAGAGATCAATCCAAGATGAAGATAAATATTCATTGCTTTATTTTTCCTTTTATTTTCAAAGATTGCATGCTTTTTTAGAATTTTTTTTGAAGCTTGGGTTATATATAGAAATAAGCAACAGTAATACAAATACAAATGCAATTAATTATTGGTGAAATCACAAAGTATTCAGCAAAGTAAAAGAAGGCTTGAGACAGCATTATGACTACTTGTTTTTACCTCCAAATTCTATTGCATAATATAATTTGGGATTTAGATAATTGTTTGGAAGCAAGTTAATTATTTAAGCAATTATACATATATATAGTGCGCAAGCGCGCACTATATACAGGGTGTTTCAGTGAACCGTTTCAGAACTTCTGAGAGAGGTAGGGTACATCCTGACGAACCAAAATCATATACCCATGGGCAGTCAGAAATGCTTTCCTGATGCGGTAAATGGCGTTGTGCGAAAAGTCCGAGCTTTCGTGCAGGGAATCTTCTTTTCGCATAAGAATGCCAAGTTAGTAGGATGGATGATTACACGATTGCAGAGTTAGCCGATATGCATTTGGCGTACGGAGCTGCAAATTGTAGTGGGCCAGCCGCACAGCGTTTGTACGCGGAACGATATCCGACGAGGCGTATTGCCAGTCATAATTTCGTTGCAAGACTGCACCAGAGGTTAGCTGAGACAGGTTCATTAGAAAGAGCTCACAGGGACAGGGTAAGAACAACACGGACTGCAGACGCCGAACAGAATGTGCTGCAGCATGTACAGGGGAATCCAAGAACGAAGTGTAGCAAACGCAGTCGGGGTTTCCCATTGCAGCGTCTGGAGGATTCTCCGAGCAGAAGACATGCATCCGTTTCACGTGCAGCGTGTCCAGACACAGAAACCGGCGGATTATGTACCTAGTATTGCTTTCGCACAGTGGTACCCGGGAAAATGTGCTACAAATCCCCTTTTTCCTGCTGAAGAGTTGTTTTCCGATGAAGCATCCTTCACAAGGGAAGGAATTTTCAACACGCATAACGACCATATCTGGGCTGTCGAGAACCTGCATGCAATAGGACGTCGTGCAGCACAGAATCGATTTTCGGTCAATGTATGGGCCGGTATTGTGGGAGACCTGTTACCTGGTCATCTAACCGGACCTACGTACTTGCTCTTTCTGCAGCAAGTATTGCCACAACTTTTGAGAGATGAACATATTACTGCATCGATGCAACAGACAATGTGGTTCCAACACGATGGAGCCCCTGCCCATTATAGCGGAGATGTTCGTAACTACCTGGATGTCACATTTGGTCAACGGTAGATTGGACTTGGGGGTCCCGTGCGTTGGCCTGCTCGGTCACCCGACTTATCATGTCTTGATTTTTATTTCTGGGGTCATATAAAATCGCTAGTTTATGACACCCCTGTTTACACTGCTGAGGAGCTCGTTGCAAGAATCGCAGTAGCTGCGAGAAATTCGAGATATGCCTGGAGTATTCCAGAATGTTCTGATGTCCATGTGTCGGAAATGTGAGGCGTGCATTGTAGCCCGTGGAAGAAACTTCGAGCACTTACTTGAATCCATGTACCTTTTGCTTCTTTTCATGTATTATTAAAACGATTTCTCATTTACGGTCTCTTTTCTTTATGGTGCTTCTGTGTACAACACCGCTTCAGGAAAGCATTTCCGACCTCATATTGCTCTATGATTTCGAGTTGTCAGGATGTACCCTACCTCTCTTAGAAGTTCTGAAACGGTTCACTGAAACACCCTGTATATGTATAATTGCGCACTCGCGCGCGCGTGTGTGTAAAAACATATTTTTGGGCAGTTTCGTGGTCGAATAGAGAAGACACTTTTGTAATTTTAAAACTTCGCTTTATTCCGTCCCTGGAGGGATAATTTATGTACAAGAAGCGAGGACGAATTTACGACCATTCACAAGAGCAGAAGAGCGCGAAATATTTATCCCCAGTGATTATATACTGTGAGATTCTAATAGGGATTTTTTTTTAACACGTGACAATTTAAGAAAGGGAATTATTGGTATCTTTTAAAAGAATTTGCGTAGTTTGACAGATTTTTATCCTTCACTCGGAGTGTGGGAATTTTCTGATTCCAGCAGTTTTAGAGAGCTTGTGTAGCATTAATTATATAAAGAAAGTGGAATGAGATCAGGAAATAAGAGAACGTTTTAGAAGTAAGTTAATATGAGTTAAATTAAGATAAAAATTAAGTAAATTAATTAGAGTGTAATTAAAGTAAGAGATATCATTACATACACACATCTCTTAATCTAATTTAAATTCTGATTAATTTCCTAATTTTTATCTTAATTGAGCCCATATCAACTTCATGCTAAATGTTCTCTTATTTCCTGATCCAGTTCCTACTTTTTTATTTAATTAATGCTATACGCGCTCTATAAAAATGCTTACTTCTGCCTTTCCTCGCGGTCTGAGTAAAGGATTAAAAATTCCTAATGCTTAGCATATTCTCTTAAAGATATCTAAATTTTCCTATCCTAAAAATGTTTCCCTGTTAAAGAAATTTCTATAAAAATCTCATTGTGAAAATCATTAAAAGAAGAATTTTGCTTTATTTTGCTCTTGTGTCGCGATGCAGACTGACGTATCTCGTCGCTTCTTCCATGTACATAATACGCCTCCCAGGATCGAATAAATCGAAGTTAAAAATTCAGAAGTGTCTTCTATTCGGCTATGCAACTGTTAAAAAAAATGTTATATATGCACTAGTCGCCTGAGGTGACTAACTGGATCGTCAAGAATATTGGTTATATATGTTTCAGATAAATCTTTTAGATATTACATCATGTCCATGATTTCACCAAATTGTTTATATTTAAGACTTGCTATTTTAATTGTTATATTGTGTGTATTGTGTCATAAACCTTTCTAAAGAAGACAATCCCTTATAATTCCTAATGTTGTTATAAACGTAAATATCTGGTTCGTCTCTCTACCAAATTTCGCAGTATTTTAACTTTTATTTGTCTTGTAAACTACGCAGATGTTAAACAGAATCCTTCTTTTTTAGCTTTCAACAATGCAAGAAAATCATGCGTATAAATAGTTGATGAAACATTGAAATTTTTTGAATTTCTAAGCAAGAATGTAATTTGTTATTGGAAATGATAAAAAAAGTGTATTTTTTAGAAAATTGCTAAAATTCAGCAAATATTCTCATGGCTACTTAATTGATATTATTAAAAAGAAAATTTTTTATACTGTAAAATGGCGTAAAATTCATTTTTGTGCAGTGATATTTTTGAAAGTTATCGCGAAAAAATGCAGAAATTCAGTTTAATTTTTAATGAAATTTCAAAAAAAAAAAAAAAAAAAAATCATTCCGAGGTGGTTATTCCCATCCTTCAAGGTATGCATGTACCAAATTTGGTAGCTGTAGGTCTGAGCCGGAACGCGCACAAACACATTTTTATTATTGGTATAGATGTATATGGAGAGAGATGCAATGTATAACCAATAATTTAAAATCTTTTTTATATTTGTATATGGGGAACAATATTTTAGCTTTTTAATATTTTTTGCATTAATTTTACTACAAATTTAAGTTTTTCTATGTTTTATACTTAATTAAAAAGATATTTTGATATTATAAATTCAATCAATAGATTGTGCATACTTTCGCCATTTCTATTACAACTACCAGCTGTATTTGTCATGAAGCTTATGTTTAAAGCAGCTACTTCAGCCACTGCAGTTCAAGCTATATATCATGAATTTGACTTATTGTTTGACGTAATTTTTGAAAACAATTTTGACTTATTGTTTGACGTAATTTTTTGAAAACAGATT
Source organism: Argiope aurantia (assembly GCA_026543865.1). NCBI lineage: Eukaryota > Metazoa > Arthropoda > Arachnida > Araneae > Araneidae > Argiope > Argiope aurantia. The sequence continues at coordinate 469,690 of JAPMOR010122725.1, read as the reverse complement.
TTCCATTCAAGCTTTTGATGCTGCTGAACTCTGAATACTTTCTGGTTGGGAAAGCATTCAAAATAAAATATTACTAATGTTTTTCTCTAATTTATAAATTTGTCATGGTCAAATTTGTTGCTATAAGTAAGAAAATAAAGTTGAAATTATTTTTAAATATGCATTTTTTGGCTCACTCTACAATCACATTGTGTTAAATGCTATTTTTAAAATTTCAGTTTTAACTGAGTTTTAATATTTAGTTTGCATCTGAATTCTTACGGTAGAGAGGATTTTGAGGTATGTTTTAAGGAAATATTTTGCTGAATTTAAAAAAAATCATTTGCCATGAATCATATTGCATATCTGCATGTTAATTTTCCCTCTTATGTTTAAAACTTTCTTTTATTCATATTTGTTTTATATTTAAAATCAGGTTTCTAGAGATGATTGCAATATTGATATTCTTGATAATACTTTTTGCACTCCATTGCACTGGGCTGCTGGAAAAGGTAATATTTATATTTGCTACATGTATTTTCTATTCATTATTTATGAAATTACAGATTGCTTCCCTACATGATGAATATTTGAAATATTTAATGAAGCATTTTTTTCTGAATTGTGTTGTAATTTTTCAACTACAAAGTACTATATGTTCATGTAAGCATGTTTAAAGTTTGAGCTATGAATTTCTGATTATAAGTCAAATTTCATATCTTAATATAAAGTTGCTACACCACCAGGAAAACACAGGGAATTTAAAAATCGTCTGAAAAAAACCGGGAAATGCAGGAAAATTTGGAAATTTTCATAAAAACAGGAAAAATACAGGGAATTTTGAGTTTCTTAGTTATTTTTTCAAGGACGATAATTTAAACCAAAAAATGCCGATCTCTAAAGACTGCATGAATAAAAGATTGTAGTCATAGCTTCCAAAAACGAAACAATACCATTCGCGATTGTTTAATGCCGAAACTCACACTTTTTCTCTCTCCCTTTTTTTTGTGTATAGATCATACTAGTTTCGATTTGCAAGACATTGCTCTTTCGCCATGAGATTCCCGAATTGGAGCTAATAAGCATGCGCAAGACATCTGTAACCGCGTGAACGAAGAGAATATATTTCTCTGGCGGGATTAGAAACATTCAATCCACGGAAGCATTGCGGTAGTGTTTTGTCTACCATACTTGAGTTTATTGAATGGTTTGTTTATTATATGAGAAACTGTGAGCTTATTCATAGAATATTAGAGAATATTTTTAAATCAATGAGCTGTTCAAACTTCGTATGTAATACGAATTGGACGGATAAAAACAAAATTAATCCTGATTTTGCTGAATGGGTTGCATAAAATCAATTTGCTGCGTACTTCTCGCTTTGTAAGAAGATAATAAGTCTAAATAATATGGCAAAACAGGCACTTACTAATCAGGCCAAAAGAGAAAATCATACAAGACTGTGTGCTAGTTCAAAAGAGTCATCATTGATGCTGCACGTAGTATCTAAAAGGAATGACACATCAGATTCGAAAACGTTAGATATCATGTCCGAAAATAAACTTATTTCGAACTTTTTAGTTCAAGGACGATAATTTAAAGCTGATTTTTTATGGGCATTAAAACTTATTGTATCACATTCGTCCTTTAATTCATTTAATGATATATCGGAAATATTTTCACATATGTTCACTGAAAGTGAAATAGCTGTAAAATTTACGTTAGGATTTACAAAAATATTATACCTTATTTGTTACGGATCAGTTCATTAGCTCCATGAAACTGATGGCTGAAAATGCTGTAGAAGTTGCAAAAATTAATGCCCAAATGTTTGAATTAGCAAAAATGAGTAAATAAGAAAATATTGCTTTGTAAAATTTTTTTATTAAGCAATCGTTATACGATATGGATCATGATAACAAAAATGTTTTATGCTTTATTTCACCCGAGTCCTTAATTTTGTGACTTTCAATTAAAGAGCATGAAAGGTAATATATCCCCCCCCCTCCTCGCTTAATATATAAATTTTGTCTTGCTAAATTATAGATAATAAATAATGATAAATTGTTTTTTTTTTCTGTATGTAAATATAAACCTTCTTTTAATATACTATTATTTTCAATAATGTTAAATTGTTCTTTCCTTTCCTTACTTTTTCAACTCCTTCCTCCATATTCCATTATGACTAGCACTTGAGTGCTATTCGCGCATTTTCTCTTATCTTGAATATATGTACAGGGGAAAAAAAACAATTTTTTTTTCCAGATTTTAGTTGCAACACTGTAATAATCAGTTTTCTTAAAGGGAAGCAGAATACACAAATTTTCATAATAAAGAAAATTGCTGTAACATACAAAATAATGCATCTTTTTCCTTTTAATGTTAGCTATTTTAAAGTAAATTTAAGTTTTTTTAGGAATGATTACTTCAAATGTTTTGTTATGAAGCATTTAACTAGTGTGATTTTCAGAAAATTTATTTATTATTGTCTGAAGACCTATTGGGTTGTTCGGAAAGTAATTTCGTTTTTTTTTTTTTTTTTTTTTTTTGTAATGGAAAAGAAAAATAGTTTTCGTATAATAAACAAATACTTTATTAAATTATATATTGGCAGTTCTGGTCCAACACCTTTTGCCATCTTTCTGGTAGTAGCATAATTCCACGCTCATAAACTTTTTGGTCTTTGCTGCCAAAAAACTGATCGAGGTGGTTTTTGACCTCCTCATTTGAGATGAAGGTTTTACCGTCTAAAAAATTTAGCGAACCAGTTCCGGCACTGGCGTACTGTCAACACACCTTCTCCATACACATCGGTCAATTTCTTTCTGGCTTCAACAGCATTTTTACCCTTTCTGTAGTAAAACAGTAAGATATGTCGAAAATGCTGCTTATCGCTCTCCATATTTAAAAGGGCACCAACCAAAAACTACTGCGTAGAATTAATTGGAATTTTTCACACACAAGCCTTGCTATATGAGCTCTCAAAGCATATAAAAATTATGCGGCTTTAATGTGAAATTTGGTGCAAAAATATACAATTAAATCCTCTGTCGGAAAAAACGAAATTACTTTCCGAACAACCCAATACTTTTTGATATTGGAATGTATTTGCTGTTATGATATTTCTTTAACAGGTTTTTATGATAAAGTTGATATTCTTTTGAGTGGAAGAGCATGCTGCACAAGTGCAGATGATAATGGTGCAACTGCACTACATTATGCAGCATACAGTAATCATGCAGTAAGTGAAATTCATTTACCTAATTAGAATGATTTTAAAGCATTATTTTACAGTTTATTAATATTACTTTTTTAAATCATTGAAAAAATTCCGAAAATTTTTTTAGAATAATTTTATGTGAAACTGCTAAATAATTTCTTAACTGTAACATATTTAATAATTTTTAATCATGATATGCATTTTTATTTTTTCCCATAAGGAATACTATTGCAACAATTTTTTTTTCCTTCAAAGATTAAATTCCTTAAAAGAATTTTCTGATATACTACTTTGAATAGGAATTTTAAGGCTTTTTTAATGTATAAATGCATATAGAAATCACAGAAGTTATAAGTAAGCAATAAATTTATATTAGAACCTTGATAAAAAATGAATATTATAATACTGTTGGTTGAATTTTAGTTTCCATCTTGATTTGATAGAGAATGCCATGGATTTTTCCTTGTGTTGTTTTTAATGTGTTTTTATTTTAAGGTTAAAGATGCAATTGTCGTAATTATGCATAAAATGATTAAAATAAATTATGGTAAAAATGTTAAGAGATTCATAGTTTTTTTCAATTTCAACAAGAATTTTATTTCTTATCATTCACTGTAATGTCTCTTCAATTAATTTTTTTTCAGAAAACGGTGGAAGTTTTTGTATCGAGAAATTATGTATGTGTTGATGCTGAAGATAATAATGGACGAAATGCACTTATATGGAGTGCAGCTCAAAATGCGGATGATGTTGTCAATATTATGGCTCTCAATGGAGTAAATTTGCTGTTTGCCGACAAGAATGGAATTACTGGTATTTAATTTTATGCTCATTTGAAAAAAATCACATGAATTTACTACAAATGAATTTTGATTATGAAAGATTAGAAATTTGCAATAAATGAAATTTGTTATAATGCTTATTTGGCATTATTTGTTATATGTTTATTTAGTCGTTATTGAAAGGTCTTATGTTAATGTCTTAGAGAAGATATTATATTAAATAAGCAAATTGGTGAGACATTTGGTGTTATGAGATTAACTAATGATGTTTGACAAGAAGTAAAAATGCAGAATGTAGTTACTATTGATTCTTGCTTTTAAAATAATTCGTTTCACATATTAGCAATTTTAAAACTGATTCAGATTAAATCTGTTTTATATTTTAATTAATGTTGTTTTTAATTAACCTAGAGAGATGTAATAATTTTTGTTATTTTTTATTAAATCACTGTAAGACTCTATCTATTTTCTTTATATGCGCATTTGTCATTACTAAGTTTTGATTTTTATTTGCATATTCGTTGATTTGTATATATATAAGTATTATTTCCCATAGCACTACATGCAGCAGCCCTTCAAGGCCATGAAGCAACAACTGAAATATTGTTGAACTTTCAAGTTCCTGCTGACCTTAAGGATAAATTTGGGATGACTCCTTTGCTGCGAGCATGTGAATTTGGCCGTTCAAAAACAGCTATGCTATTAATTAACCATGGAGCTAATATTTATGAAAGAGACACAAAAAAGAGATCGACTCTACATTGGTACTTTCCATTTGTAAATTTTTTGATTTAGTGTTTTATAGTGTATAGAAAATAAAAAATTTCAAAAAAAAAAATAAGAAGAAAAATTGTGAAATCTGCATAATTTCTTTATTTAAAACTCGGTTTTAAGCACTTTATTGGCGTTATTTATTGTGAAACTGTACCTATTTGAAATATTTATTTCTTTACTTAATAAAAACATTTGCTCCATTTGCATGCTGGTTTGTTTCAATTTGTCTTAGAGGCTGCTAGTCTAAATTTAATGAAAACTTGCATGACTGAGTTTCAGAATATTTCATAAGCAAACATGAAGATGCACTTATTCTTTGCTTGTAGATGCACTTAAAAGAAAGAACTGTTTGATTTCATAATTTTGAAATCTTATTTCTTCTTTTTTAAGGTGTGCATTAGGTGGTCATGCATATCTATGCCAGATACTACTACTTAAGGGTGTGGAATGCAATTGTGTAGATGTCTTTGGGTAAAACTTTTCATTTGTTTTTTGAGTTTTATTATCATTCTAAAATAATGTAATATATTATCATAAATGATTGTATAGGTTTTTTTAGTATGTTTCCATTAATCTCTGCCATGGAGAAAAGTTGTTATTCAAATTGAAAATGAATATTATTGTTGAATGTAATTTAGTTAATTTTTCTCTAAGTACTAAAAACCTGCTCTAGAAATAAAGAATAACATCTGAATGTCCTTTCTTATAATCTTTTTTTTTTCCTTTACCCTTCTGTTTCTTTAATTCATGTTTTGCAAAATATATTTCGGAAGCAGTTGACTTTATTTTGAACTATAAGTGCTGTTAAAAAGCAATAATGAGCCACTTTAATATTTTAGAAAGGAATTGTACCTGCATAAAGATATAATCTAATCTTGAAATGAGAAATACCTAAAATAGCATTGAATATTTATTGGAACCATGCATGAATTTAAAACTTTACTGTTAATTTTTTAATAAATATTAAATTATCTTAAAAAACGCTGTTGTGCGAATATATGCGAATTTTACTTAGGATAATTGTTTCTTGAATTCACATTTTAAACGAATCTGTAACAATCTTGTTGCAAACACCGCCATTTAAATAGCTCATATGGTTAGGCTCTTCATGTACATATTTTTAGATTATATTGAATGGTATTAAATTACTATAAAGGTTAAGTGTTTCTTTAAAGAAACAAATATAAAAATTTCAAATTATTGCGGATTATATTGACCAATATAATTTGCATTACCTCATTCATGCCAGACATGCTTAATTTTTTCCATTATCTCCTTCAAATGCTTTAGAAAAATGCATTTCATAGACATGATGAAGTCAGCGTTCATAGGAATTAAATTTTTGTTATAAAAATGCAGGAGTGATATGACTTTCTTTCTTTTTAAATTGGGAAATCGAATTTTAGTGTTATATATTTCAGTATCTGTATAATCAAGTACTGTATGTGTAGATCGAAATATGTCTTTCGACATTACAGTCGCGATGTTTTAAATTTATGTATATTGGTACCTTTTTTTATAGTTCAAATAGTCATAGTTAAAATTCTAACTTATAAATGATTATTGTACTGATAATGTTCCTTTAAGTAATAAGAAACAAAATATCCAGAGTTCAACTTTACATGGTTTGTTTTTCATTTATGTAATCATTTATGTAAGGCTGTGATGAAGAAACTTACCGCCTATTGCAAAATTATAGTATAATAATTTTAAAAAATAGCATGATCAGTACAACCCAGTGTGAGTTTAGATGTAAGGAATTTTTAAAAATTTCATCGCATTAATGTTAAAGAAATTGGAAATTGATTTGTTGGTCCTTATTGAGTTCTGTAATAGATTATATATTTGCTAGCCAACTTTTTTAGACCTAATCTTAAAAAAGTTTGCACATCTCTAGTCTAAGAGAGTGAATAAAATTTTATTTTTATGGTGATTCAAACTTAGTATCGATTTCTCATTTTTGCAGTAATTATTGAAACAATTGATAGATCCGAAATATGTGATGTCAAAATGGCCTAAGATGAATACATCTGAAATTCCTGGCTGTGTTGTCTGTGTTGTTCCTGCAATTTTGATATGTACTGAAGTTCATTCTACAATGATATTGAAGCTTTACTTATATGAAAACAGATATGAAATGCATAAGACTTGGGAAAAATCATTATTGGTCCTTTCAAATGGATAGATTTTTGAGAATTTAAAAAGTCAGTAGTTCACGAAATGTGATAACAATATTTGATATCTTTTAAAAATTTATTTGTCTTTTTTACCTATGAATATGGTTTAGAGCATCTTATGTATTGTAAGAATTCTTATTATAAAGATGATAGGTTTGATTTATCTCCTGTTCATGAATTTGTACTATTCATTTGATCTTTTAACAAATTTTGCTAAAATTATATGAATTATCCATTAAATGGAGATAAACTGTAGTTTTGTTGATGATGAACTTTAAAATGCCAAATTCGGATTTAGTAGTATTCGATTTAGTAAGGATTACTCCTTCCACTATTCTACTAATCAGTTCTTTTAATTAATGGCAAGATAGGAAAGTTACAACATTATTTCTAAGATTATAATGTAAATAAAAAGAAAGCCCTTTGAAATTAGTTCTGTGTGTGAAAATAATAGATATTTCCGATAATAATTTCCTGTTAAAAATAGACTTATTCACATAATTTTAATCCTATTCAGTAATAAAATAGCTTCGAGATAAAAAAAATTTTCTTTCAGTGTATAAGTATTAGACCGAGCTGCAAAAATAAGAAATAATATTTTTCAAAATGGCAAGCATTTAAATTATACTTAAAAGGAAAGCTGCGAATATGCTGTATGGTGTTTTTCTCTGTCCTGTTGTGACTGAATGCTACATATTTCCTTTACAACAGTTGACAGAATGATTATATATACCAAATTAAACGTGAAGAGCAGCATTCAGATCTTAAATCTTTATTTGCAGATGATGAAAAGATGTACCTCTTTTTAATTATGCATTTTGATTTTTAGACTCGCTTTTGGAGAGTTCACAGAAGTTAAGTAAAAGAAATAACTGCCCAATTAGAAGGGGGAAAAAGGGGGGGGGAGGCTTAGGTTTTCACCCGTCACATTTCAGTTTGATGTCATTAATGCACCAGTTTGTTAAAAGTTATAGATACTCTCCTTTATGTGTGTTTCGTGCATAAATATATTTGTTGACTTCAGTACATCACTTAGAAGATTCAAACCAAAGCGGGGGGGGGGAAGAAAAGAAAAAGAAAAAAGAAACGATGTGGAGTTTTTGACGATAGGATTAAAGTTCATAGTTTCAATTATTTAAATCAGTTGTAGGAATGAGTAACTGAATGTAATCAGAAATCTTATAATCCTGCTTTATTAATTTATTTTAATGCTAAGCAATTTACATTTAATATCCTATACTTCAGATCATGAGATAATTGATATTCGGAGTCCTTTGTAAAAGTATTAGAAACCTTTTTAGAGGTGCAGATAAGATAAGAAAAAGGTGTGTTATTTCTTTTGATTGACTTTTCATTGATCAATACATCCCTTGAAGAGAAAATGTTTCATTTTGTAGAAATCTGCTTATAAAATATTGAGCGATAGAAAATAGCTTATAAAAGTAGGGGAATATTTAACCACATTTCGACAGTTTCACTGACATAGACTTTCAAAATTCATCGTTAAGCACTGTATTTTGTTCAATGATGAAGAAAATTAAGAATTTTTCTATAATGGACAAATACTAAAAGTCAAATTCTTCTCAAAACCTCTATGTATCTCATTTTTAATTTCATGTGAATTTATCTGGAAAATTGACTGTACTGTGGAATGATAAGATATTTTAATTTGGAAGAGAAAAATGACCATATAAATCCATGAATATCTTACTTTGAGCTATTTACTCTGATTTGTTTAATATTTTTGAAAAGTATTAAAGCACAAGCGATTTAAAAGAAAAAATACATGTAAGTGAAAAGGAACATAACATAAAAAAATAGAAAATGTGAATATATATGTGAAAATCTTCATATAAATCATGATCCAAACTGATTTAAAGGAACAGCAACCGTTTTTCTTAAAATGATATACAATTTTCTATCCATTTAAAAGAAAAACTAGTTTGAATTTTATAATTTAAAAATATATCTAAATGCATAAAATATTTTAGTAAATCAAATGTCATTGTTAATCGATTTATGTTATGTCAAATGACAAGGACCAAGATGGGATTATATTAAATAGTATCTTCTGTATTTTAAATTTCTTGAATTCAATTTAAAATCATATTTCTTTTAATTATCTTCGTTAATAAGAGTTTTTTCTTAATGTATTATAAAAATATTTTGTAAATTGTTAAACTAGAACCTTTATTAATAATATATCTGCTATAAAATATATTAAATTCCTCCTTAGAATGACACCTCTACATTATGCTTGTATGCGAAATGGCCATTTGAATTGTGTGTCTATACTTTTAGAAGCTAGAGCTAATCCTAACATTGTTGATATAGAGGTACATTTTTGATATTCTTTTTGATGTCAGATGACGATATTTAATGCCTGAAGGCAACTGTGTTATGAATTTAAATTTTATATTATTTTTATTGATTTTGAATAGAGAAGAGAATTTGATAAATTGAATAAAAATATTTTCTTTTTTCCTCAAAAATGTCTAGACATATGAAGTGTGAAAGAGATAAGCACAAAATTGAAAGCATTTTACTTAAAATTACTAACTTTTAATTACTTTTGTAAAAATATACAGGTTTTGCATGCTTATTAAAGAAGAATAGGACCCTTGCAGTGATTTTCTTTTTTTAGCCATAATAACTCAAAATTATTTTCTCCAGTTAATATATCTTCAGTCTAAATTGGAAAGAAGGAAAAAATGTTTGTAAAGTGTAAATGCTATTTTTTGAATAAAATACTACTACAGTTTCTCTGAAATTTAAAATATACTGAATAATATCAATATTGAACATTTCCTTCAATATAATGCATTGTATAATTTTACAGAATATATAATTCTTTGAAGTGCTTATGAGAATTAGTAAGAAAATATATTTTATCTTGAAATATTCCAAAATAAATTGCAGAATAAACTCTCAATCGAGTGTTTTAGATTTTCATATCTTAAATTGTGTTTTTAATTATTTAATATGTTTTCTGAATTCTTTGCCGATGTACATATAGGGAACTTCCATTCAACCTTTTTCTCATATTATTTAAGTAAATCAAACTAAATAATTTAATCTGTAAAGTGGTTAATTTATTATATCTATTCTTTTTTTTTATTTCTAAAAATAACTAAAATTAGCTTGACAGAATGGATTGAAATAATGAAGATCATCTCTGATTTTCCCAATTCGATATTTCTTCTACTGAGAACTAAGTTCATTGGAAGAAAAGTCTGATGAGAGTAAATTTGTAATAAAGCAAAGTTCTCAGCTTTCTTTTAACCTTATTTGTCTGTGTGCCTTCTAATTCTGTGATATTACTACCATTTTTAAAAAGAAAGAGAATATGGTTTCCATTATTTTTTATCATTTGCCAGTCTTTCAGTTTTATGACACACATTTTCAGTTTATTGGAGACTGATAAATAGAAACAGGACAATAATAATATCAATAATGCCTTGGGATTTTTCTTCTCTTTTTAAATGTTTAAATGAATGAATATATATTGGAATTTGAATTTTGTGATTAGTCCACTCATTACTTTTTATGGCAGTTTCTAGCCAAGGAAACTAGTTGCTGGGTACTTTTGTAAGACGTTTACAGCCACTTTCAAAAAGTTGTGCCACATTAAAATTATTATTAAGTATTTGACAGGAAAGTGTTTTCAGAAAGTTATTTCTTTTATTGATATTTTTCATTTTTGCAAGGCAAAACAATATTGTCGGCTGTTTGCCTCATTGTAGAAAATGAGTGAACAAGGAAAATAAAATATTAATGCCTGAATGAGATCATAGTGCTGGATTGCATTTGATCATTTTGTGTTAGTAAAATACTATTCTTTATGATTTTAAATGAAAAAACTTCTGACAATGCATTTTCATAACTCAAAAAGTAAAACAATGTTATGAAAATTTCTATTTATTTTAAATTTTATAGCAATATAGGCATGTAAGAAATGTGATGTAATTTTAAATTTATTGGATTGGTATAAAATATTTAGAAATGGAAGAGACTATATTATTAGCTTTTATGCTAATTCTTTGTTCAGGATTAACCGTACTTTGTTTTTTAAATTTTTAAATTTCTTATTTATTAAACTGTATCAACAATAAATATGCTTAAAGAAAGCAGAGAAGATGAGAAAAATCGGACACTAATTTTATCATTAGAGGAAGTATATTTTTTCTTATCTAAAAGATTAGTGTAGAATTAGGAATATATTTTTGTACCTTTAAAATACCGAAATGTTATAAATATAATGATATAAAAGTTAATTTAAAAATCTCTGATATATTTTGAAATCGATACAAGTTAATTAGAAAATACCTAATTAAAAATTTCTATTTTTAGGGAAAAACACCTATTCATTGGGCAGTGTTAAGTGATAATAAAGGTGTCGTCAAATTGTTGTGTGAATATGATGCTGATGTTAATGCAATGACCCTGAATCAGAATTGCTGGTATCGTATATTTTACATATAAAATTCTCTGATCATGAAACTGAAATCAATTTAAAGATTTGATTAAGTTTTCTGATGTATATGAATTTTAATGTCTTTAAATTTTATAATTACATATGTTTTATATTTATTTTAGATTTTAAATTTGAATAAATTTTGTGTTTGAATTTTATTATTAAAACTGGAGATTGATTTTTTCATACTATTTTTGATGAATTTATTTTATAGTAATCTGCGTGCTTATTATATATATATATATATTTGCAGATTATCAAATAGAGAAGATGTTGTTTACACATTTTTGGACAATTTTTCATAAAATTTTTGTGTTTTAAATGTTATGTTTAACTGCCGTTATTCTTTGCAATCATCGTATTTCTTAATTTTTAAAATAATAATGTTATTTGTAAAATTAATATTGTAGTCTTTTCCGCTCATCTTAATAGCATTCCATATTTCCTTAATAACTTTAGGTCTGCGATTGCAAGGTGGTCAGCCGACCTGAAAAAAGGGAAAGCCAGTTAATTCCAGGAGATAGGAAAAAAGGGCAATTTATTCTAAAACTGGGATTAAAAAAAAAGATTTTGCTAATTATAATCGTAGTTGATAATCAGCTGATCTTATTTCTTAAGCATAATGGAACATCGTTGGCAACCAGTGAGTGTCAGTCATTTACTGAAATCAGAAATGTAGGCCATCGGCATTTCTGTGCACACGCCTGGCGGCGGGATATGTACATTTATATTTTCAAGGGACCGGAATTCTCTTGTTTACAATCGTTAGCGCCATAAAGTGCCTTCAATTCTGAAATACACGCTTGTAGTGTATGATGGATTCTGCTTCTGCTGACTTATTTTGAAACCATTTTGTTCGTTATTTGTTTTATATCCTATGTTGTACACTTTATTTTGTTTAAAAAAATTGACTTTCAAGCGATTTCTTATATGATTTATATTACCATGATAATACAATATTACTATAATTTGTTGTTTCATTGTTTTTAGATCGAATCGCTATTGAGGCTCAGATTAGCATTCATGGTCTTAGTCAAAATAATTTATAAACAATAAAGGTGGTTATATTAACATTCGGATTTTCAGTGGAGAAGAATGGAAAGAAAATTAATTACCATAATTAATTTATTGTTTAGATAATAATTTCCTCGAAACTTTTTTTCTGAACGTCAAGTTGTGAAACACATTTTTATGACATAATTAAGGAAAATAGTTTTGTGAGTTCACAATAATGCTATGATTTCCAATTTTAATAGGCCTGTTGTAGTTTAATTTTTTTTGGGGGGGGGGAATTTTTCATGTACAAAGTATACCACGAAAATGCATTGTGATCGTCAAAATTTTTTCCAAATTTTGACGAATTATTATTCCTGAGTCCGGAAAACACCTTCATAACCTCTCTAAGTCTGAGAAACATATTTTTGGGAATTATATCGGTCTACCTGTGAACGTATTATCTCAAACACGCTTTATGCTAGATGGATAAAATTTTGCATATGGTCTTTCCACCAAATTTGTAGATTTCTATTAAATTTGGCTTATGTGAGTAAGGATCAAACTTGTTTCTTCTTCATATGTCAAATCTGTCATACTATGAGTTGCGAAAGTATGAATTTCATGTTGATAATATCTGAAGTTATTTTAATTACATGCAAAGTATTGCCCAACATTATTGTCTAGGACTAATGTTTTGTAAATAAATATGTTAGATACTAGAATTAATTTATTTTTACTGAATTGGAAAGTATCAGTACATATCGTTTAGCATATTGTATTTGTTGATTAATTTGTTTGAAAAAATTGGGTAAATGGTTACAAAAATAATACTTATCAGAAATCTAATGATTAAAAATGTTTTTTTTTCTAAACATTATTTTTTTAAATCTTTTATTGATTTTTGTAAGAAAGAGTGAAACACTATTTTTTGCACACTATTAAGAATAATTGTGCAATACATAGGCAAAAAAATAAAATTAAAATAAATAAATAAATAAAAAATAAACAAAATCATTCTGAAGATTTTAGAGACTTCCAAAAAAGTCAGAGAATTTTTTTGTTTTGTTTATAAAACCTGAAAATAACAGGAAAAGTCAGGGAAATCAAACACTAGAAATGGCCACCCTGGAGTTCCATCCTTGTTTTCAGTTGTATAAATGTGAAAAAAAAATTCTTTTGTGCTGCTATTGGTGATTTAGCAGGTATATGAATTAAACATCTTGAGTTGACACTTGTGTCTTATTTCATTCCCCCATGAAATTAGTAATGAATTTCGAAATATGATTGCTTGTTTCATTTTGGAGTTCTATATCTTTATGAATGTATAGGTAACGAGATTATATTTCTTCCTTAAATGTTGACAATAAAATATTATTTTTATAATATGAGTAATTGATTTTTAGAATTTTTTCATCTCTGCTTATTTTTAATTTTTTTTAATATGTCCAAAACTACTACAAACATGAACGCTTCAGTAAATATTATATATTTTTTGAACCTAGTTTACAAAATTTTCTTTTTTATTTCAATAAATAAATTTTATATCGTAATCGTATAAATTACCTACACTATATCGAAAGTTGCAGCATTTTTTTCCCCCGTTTTTAAACAGGTAAACACTTCTACAGAATTCTGCATCAGGGTTATATATATTTGGTTATATGTTTAAGCAAAAATCGACAAAAAAAAAAAAAAAAAAAATAAAAAAAACACTGGGTTTTTTTCACTTCATGTAATTTTTATTATTTTATTTACAGTTGCTATTCTTCCTTTTTATCCCCATTATCTTATATGCATTGATTTGTAAGCTGGAAAATATTTCAACTTTCGAGAAAAATTTAACTCATTTCAATTTTTTCATTCGATTTTTATACAATATGCATGTTTAAGCTCAATAATGATTTTCTGTTTAAGGTCATGTTTGGTTATTACATTAAAAATATTAAATATAATATGACCAACCTTCATATTACTTATTCATTGTAAGTAAGTATTTTCTCCTTATCTATGTGTTTTCCGAAAAAATAAACCTATGTCATATAATCATATGATATAGGTAATAAGTCTGTTATGCCCCATTTGAATTATATAAGTTGTAGGGGCTGTGATTTATAAATCACTTCAGTATTGGATAATTCATAAACTAAACGTATGTAATAAATTATTTCTGTTTTGTTTCATGATCTTGTAGTTTCTTACTAACTAGCAGCATTTATTTTATTAAAGTTATCTAATAACTTGTTCATATACTTATTGGAAAGATTTTATAAGGCATGATTACTTTTCTTCTTTGATATAGTCAGAAAAATTAAATAAACTCTTTGAAGATATATATTCAACTTATTCATAAGTAAATTACTACTTTTTTTATAATTAGTGAATTATATATCCTTTTTAATATCAATTTTTTTATGCCGACAGTAAATTTTTCCCTTTAGAATTTAGAGTAATTTATGCCCGTTTTATGTAGGAGATCTCCATTAAATTTAGCTGTTATGAATGAGAATATGGAAATGGTTAAATTACTGAGACATTATGGTGCCCTCAGTATAAAAGAAATTGAAGAAATTGCTGCCTTTAAAATTCAGGTAAGTGCTTGACATCATGAATGTTTTTTTTTCTCTTGATAATGAAAATCATTTTATGAATGTTTTGAAACAAATTAAAAGGAGGAAAGCATTGGTTTTTTTAAAAAAAATTATTTGTTTACATTTTTCTTTTTATCTTACGCGAATTTTCAGATGAGCTTACAAATTACAATGCGTAATGTATGTTTAAAAAAATAAATGTAAAAAAAATATAAGTGTTATTACAAGAGATATTGTTGCAAATTAGATTGTGCAATGTCTTTGTGATTCGATTAATAAATGTAGGAATGCAGTCGGAACATGACGGTGTAAATCTTTCATTCTTGACCAATAGAATATTCAAAAGTTCACAATAGCAATAAATAGTTCTGTTTCTGATTATTTGCATTTATATTTATTTAAAAAAACGGTATCTAATTCAATGAAGGTAATTCTATTGTGTCACAGGAACGTACAGTCATCCGAGCAAAGTTTCATCTTGATTTTTCTCTTACCTCAGTTTGGCATTCACATTCAGGCAATATTTTCAAATATCCATGCCATGTCGTTAAATCTTTCTTTTTCTGTATCTATATTTTATCCGCTTCATGACTTCCTATGATCTTCGTATGCACCTACAGAAAGATTGTTCTAGTCGCATTTACCATATTTGTCATTACTATTTCTTGGAAACCATATTGCCATCTGCTTGGGAAATCCATATTATTGAGGGAAAATAATAATAAGACAATTACATTGCTAACCTGCTTGAACGAGATTACTTATCGTTATAGATGTATAGATAATTGTATATAATACAGAACCCTCCCACTCTCAACTATCAAATATTGCTATCTAATTTAACCTAATTTCAGCTTCATTTATATTTTTTGTGTTCACAGTCTGATTTAGTATACGTTCAAGTTGTGATTAGTATTTTGCAGAGCCGGCCTTCTCTATGAAGGGGCACAAGTGCAAGAAACCATTGGGGCCCTAAATGTTTTGCAAAATAAAAAATAATAATAAATAAATATAAATACTGTTATAAATCTGTAATTTTGCTACCCGGCACGAATAGTGTCATCGTGGGAAAAACCGTTAAAACCGTTGTAAGATCTGTCCTGTGCGTGCTGAGCTTGGCGACCATTTGGCGACTAAATGGTTAATACTGGAAAGTTCGAGAACTTTCACGATCCATCCACTAAGAACCGAGATACACCCAGATACGCCCTGATTGGTCTGGAAGATTCTAGCCCTGCCTTCCGGAACTATAAAAAAAGCAAACACTCAAGACCAGGGGATTTTTGAGGATTAGACAGCAAACAAGGTGCTGATCTAACGATTAAATGTGCTGCGTTATTACGACTGATTGGCGGTATTTGTAGAAATTTTTTTTTGTAACATTTGGATTTTCCTGTGTATGCCTTGTACCAGAGGAATGGGTGAAAATTTCGCAGAGCTACTTGTCATGATGGCAGAGATGAAGAAAGGACAAGAGGAAATGAAGAGTGAATTAAAGAAAGAAATTTCGCCGTGGAAGAAAATCTTAGAAGATAAATGTAATAAAACCGAAGACGTCCAAGATATCACAGAAGAAATTGAAGGAAGCAGCGAGAGCCAAGTGGAAGAAGAAAAGATTGAAGATCGATTGGAGACCGGTGTCACCGAAAAGAAGCTTAGCCATCCGGAGGATGAACCGAAGTTCAATAAGGAGATGCACGAACAGGGAGACTGTCAAATAATGGCAGAGCTGAAACAGGCTTCTCCGAATGAGTCCCCTGAAGTGGAATCGAAGGAGCAAAAACTTGGGGATGGAGAAGATGAACTCTGTTTGGATGGGTCTGTTAGTGGCGACCCGTGCTCGATGCCTATGGATGCAGGCATTAATACAACCCTGTCTGGATTGGATTCGTCCCAGAGGTTAAAGGGACAATTTCTTTGCAAGCCTCTTGATATCTCCTTGCGTAGTGATACGGATGAAGACTACGTGGTTGGAATCGCTGATCCTTGTTGTCACGGCCTCGATTTCCTCCAAGAATGCGGCTTTGCTGTCGATTCTCCAAGGAGTGTCATGCAAGTAGGTGCTGAGGAATCTCCTGTACATCCGGTCAAGTTACGTCGTCGCAGAGGAATCTTTCCTGTAAAAGCAGATGTCCTCTTCAAAAGATCCTGCGTGGAGAGCTGCGGACAATTCTCGAATTTCGAGAATGAACCGGGAATAGTTGGAAATACTCCTGTGAAAGCCTTGTCGACGAGGGCGAATACCTGACTTTCAAGTGGACTTCGGAAGGCACTGTTGGACAATTCTGATATTCGGTTGACTCGATGGTGGAAGCTCAAAGTGACCAACCGACCTTCCTGGCTCGAGTTCGTTTCAGAGAGTCCTGTTGCGATTCTATGTTTGGCTCCATGGGACATCCTGCATTTTACGGAGCGGAATCAAGTCTAAGTGTACAATCCGAAACGACGAAGAGGTTTGAGTCAAAAGCATTGAGAAGGTACGGATGGATCTTTAGTCTCCGCCAAATTAGTAAATGATGTCATCTACAAAAGTGCGGAAGTCGCCTAAAGCATCAACATCATCACATCATTCGGAAGCCTACGCCAGCTGTTGTATTGAAGTGGGACTGCCGGGTCGTCAGTCTTTGAAGAGGGGAGCAATGTTACAAATCTGTAATTTTGCTACCCGGCCCGAATAGTGTCATCGTGGGAAAAACCGTTAACACCATTTAAGATCTGTCCTGTGCGTGCTGAGCTTGACGACCATTTGGCGACGAATGTGGCGACTAAATGGATAATACTGGAAAGTTCGAGAACTTTCACGATCCATCCACTAAGAACCGAGATACACCCAGATACGCCCTGATTGGTCTGGAAGATTCTAGCCCCGCCTCCCGGAACTATAAAAAAGCAAGCACTCAAAACCAGGGGATTTTGAAATTAATGCAACTAAAACGGAAGCAGTTATGTTCCACAGAGGTCGACAGCAGCCAGACTTCCCCAAAATAGAAATAAAAAATAACTTAGTTCCGTGGTCTCAGGAGGCTAAATATTTAGGATTAATTCTTGACAGGAAACTCACCTGGAAAAAAACACTTTTTATTCATTAAAGGCAAGTTCCGAGCACTATCCCGTAAATTTTACCCCCTAATAGCTCGAAACTCCAAATTGAATAGGGACATGAAATTGCTTATTTTTACAGCCTATTTTCGTCCAGTACTCATGTACGCATGCCCTGTATAGTGTTATGCAGCTAAAAGTAATATCAAAATACTGCAACAACAACATAATAGAATAATCAGAAGCATATGCAAAGCAACCTGGTACATGAGAACGGCTGATCTAAACAAAGCTTTAAACTACAATTCCGTCCAAGAAACTCTACAAAAATTAGCAGTAAACTTTTTCAACAAAATGGATACCAATGAAAACGAAGCAATCAAAAATATTAATAAATATACTCTCAACATTAAAATTAAATGATCCAGAAATATAACCATAGTACAATAGCCCAAAACTGTTCAAAGTTTTCATGTACCAGCCCAGCCCACCTGAAATAGCTTATAATACCATTGGCCAACTACGAACAATAGATTAAACCTGGCCTGAAATACCCTCAACTTGTTACCACACACTCTCCCTGGTTTTTGCACTAGGCACTAAACTCACGCCCAACTACCCGAACGTTGCAAGCCGATTGGCCAAGAGCTTCCACCCTCTCTACTTCCCATGACCACCTCTTCGAGACCAGATGATGCAGTGGACCAGAGTCCAGACCATCCCAGTCCAGGGCACATTCACAGCCAAGACTGCAAGCTGCAAGGAAGGAGATAGCCTGGCTACGCCAGGCGGGTGCTCCTAAACCGCCAAAATCCCGCCAACCAGGGGATTTTGGAGGATTAGACAGCAAGCAAGCTGCTGATATAGCTATTAAATGTGCTGCGTTATTACGACTGATTGGCGGTATTTGTAGAAAAAATTTTTGTAACTGTACGAACACATATTACCATTGCATGTTTATTTAATGCGTGATTTTGTTTTTGTTGTTAATTACTTCAGGAAAATTACAATTTTTTTTCCAATTTACTTTTCGATTCTTAGTATAGCAAGTGTATTTAAGCATTATGCACACATGCTTGAGTGATGACAATACTTTATTAATTTTAATTTGCTGAAAGAGTGCTCAGCATTTATTATAAATAAATGGCAATGCGAAGAAAAGCTGTAACACAGTTAATACATTCAAAAATAAATCCTTATAATTATTTATTTATATACGTTTGTTGCAATATGTGTTGAGCGTTATTTATATCTCTTTCATTCAAAATCAAATCCCATAGGAAAACAATTATTTGGATTAAGTTTTCATCTGCATCATTATTCTAAAACGTTACAAAGTTTTTGGACCATTTTTCTAATTCTTGTTTTTCTAAAGTTTTTATATCAGTGATTAATTTCAAATACATTTAAATCTATCCTCTATTTGTTCATTAAGAGTATCAGTTACAAATTTAAAAATAATATCTAAATTCCTCAACCGAGTTTTCTGTAATTTCATCTGCTCTTTCGAAATATAATTTTTCTCTTTTTTTCGAATTCGTTTTTCAGAAAACTGTTCTGAATGATTTAAATTTCATGCTATCGCTTTTGCTTCATCTAAAAATGAGTTAAATTTTGTTCTTAAATTTTGGATTTCAGTTTTAATTTTATTGATTAAATTAAAAGCCCAGTCGAGAACAATTGTTTTTACTTGAAATAATTTACTGATAGTGCTAATTTTGAGTAATATTGTAAACCATACTATTAAACATAAAATAAATGTCATTTATAGTATTGAATCCAATAGACTTTTAGCTTCGTATACCGCTATATTATTGTTATTTACATCTATAAATTCTTCTAGGGCATTACAAGTTCCTTCAAACTGTATATATATACTGCTTTAACCATATCTATTTTGGCTACCCAACGAGTGTCGCATAATGGTTTAAGAGTAATGTTTAATGCTTTTGTAGAATTTCCCATCTTTTTTTAGATGCAGAAAATAAACAATATAAGAGTTACAATATCTTAAAAAAATCTTACAATATATACTGCTGGAAGCGGCATCACAAATTAATAAATTAAAAGAGTGTCATAGGCAAGGCAGATAAATTGCATAAGGGTTTAGAGCACTTAATCTAGATGGTATACCTTAATATTTCCTTTTCATGTTACTACCGTTGTCGTACATCTGTCCACTACATTCCGTAATATGTAAATTAAGCTCACTAAATATTTCCAACAGAACTTTTGCAAGTCTTCCTTCAGTCCCATCAATTACTTCATAATTGATGGGACTATAAATGACTCATTTATACTTAATATTTTCTCTTTAAAATTTACATACCCAACGAAGGCTGAAGTTTATTTTTTAAAGGAAATATCAGAAGTAGAATCCATTTGATTATTGTAATACGTGGATACTTTTGTACCATCTTTAATTTTGTTAAAACTTCCATTTCCTAAAGCAGGAATAATTTGTTCTTGTGATATATGTGTTAAATCATGCACAATTTTATTTTGGAATTTTTTATTCTGTTTATATGATCCATAAGTACAGAGTCCTATTTACTTAAAAATTCGATTAAACTTTTAAAAAATTCCATTATTAGGCTTACCTATTATTTCGTGGGTTCCTCGAAGTGGAAGATTATTACACGCTAAAAATAGAATCACATCTACAATTCTTTGAAATAGTAATTTGAGTCATGCCGTTTCTTCACTTATATTAATTTGATTCATTTTATCAATAGTCGAACATTGATTTAGTATTTTTAATAATTCTTTCCAAGCAATAAACGAATTAATATGCAACTAGAGCGTTCATGATCTTGAATTACAGTTGATAACTTTCACCAAGTTGTTATAGATATCTAGAAATTGTGTAGATTTTTTTTATTTCTTCTGGAAAATAATGTTCAGCAAAAACAGAATACCGAATCTTGCATTTTTGAAAAAAATCAACCAGATGCGAAGTTGCATTTCACCATTTGGCATTTTTTTTTAAAGTAGTTAGTAGTGGAAAATGATCTACCCTCAGCATTATTAGCAAAAACTCCTTTGTTTTCTCCTCTTGTTTCACAGGTCTGTTTTTAATACACATTTTAAACTTATCAGTTATAAAGCTTGGTGATAAACCTGAATCACTTATGTGCACTTGATCACATTTTTTTTTGTTTGTTATTATTGCCATTTTTATCGTTATTTTCTAATTCAATCATATTTGTATACATATATGGTTCTTCAAAGATTTTCACAGTTTCTACGCGTTCCTTGCAAGATTGTGTGGAACTTTCTTCGCCTGATGAGGCTTGAATTGTAACTTCTGAAGTCGAAGGAATTTTATTGCTTGAATTATTTCGTTGACAAGCAAGCAGATATACTCATGACTTTTTGAAATTTAGCATTTCCTTTTTTTTTTTTTTCTAGCTAATTTTCTTTTTTGAAACCGACTCTCAGAAGGATACTTTCTTCTCATGCACATGATTAGATCTAACAATATTAACCATTTTATAGTACGAATTATCAAAGTACCATTTGCAATTTAATCTAGTAGGTGAGGCAAATGACCATACTTTTTTATAATGTTGCACACTTGCACTAAACTATAATATATCTGTAAACTTCATATATTTCAAAACCCAGTTCCGCACACGCAAGGATTGTTCCAGTTAAATTTCTTCCTCTCTTCTTTCATCCGGCTATTACCATCCAGAACATTATTTTAGTTCGTTATTATGTTATGGTCCCCTCGATCGCGGGGCTCCGGTGCATGGCTTCCGACCCCCCCCCCCCCCCGCCAGGATGACCGGCCTTGGTATTTGGTCTCCTGTAAGTTCTAAGATTTTGTTTCATTGAATACCTGAAAATAATTCTATTTTTTCTTTTATGTTTTAATACATTATTTTAAAACAGTTTCTTTTATTCCAATTAGGATTGGTATTTTTGCAAAAGTGGTAAATCTCGCACACGCAAGGAAAAACATTTCTATGAATATGGAAATGCAGAAAAGAGGTATTTTTGAGTGCTAAATTTATTTTCATATTGCAGTAGTAATATTTTTATAGTGTCTATTGCTGCTAAGTATTGTCTATTGCTGCAGAATACCTGGTATATTTATTATATTGTTTGATTTTTTTAATTTCTACTATTTTCTTTTCTTAATAGATATAAATAGTTTTATGTACAATATATGTTAATATTTCCAACCAATGAAATTGAATTTTATTTCACTTGATAAATAGGCTAAAAAAATTCTGTCTTATACAGTCCACACTATATTCGGTCATATTTAATTGTATTGTATTGCTAGCTATGCTAAACAGAAAAAATTGAATATTCAAGCAAATTAGGTTATTTTTTAAGGTATTTTCAATAAATCGGGAGATTCTGAATTTGAATAAATTTTTTAAAAGAATCTTAAAAGAAATTACACGCTTTTTTCGAAATCATTTATTCAGCAATTATAAATATTAGTTGGGAAAGAACTAAAATGATATTAGCCATGTTCCTCTGACTTATAGAACTATTTTTAAAAGATAGAAAAGACATGGTTGTGTAGCGTCATGAAAAGTGCTTAAATTTGTGAATCATTTTTAAGTGCCTTAAAAGTGCTTAATTTTGAAAAAATACTTAATTTTCCCAAGAAGTAGAAATAAAACTTTTTTTTGCTTCCCCATACGTTGTATACCATAAATTGGATACATGGTTGTAAAGGTTTATTTAACGGATGCATCATGGAAGACAAACCAACACAAAGGAAGAATTCGGAGAAGCAATCCAGGGGGATCAACACACGTTAAGATAACGCTTAATGGCTTTTTCTTCCCGCTCCCTCTTAAAGCAAGTGCATTCCGTTTATTGAAATACTGGAATGGTTTTCTCGAAGGGGCAGTATGAAATACTTGGTATTGAGACTCTTCCGTTCCGGACATTTCCGTACGGGTCATAAACGTCCAATAAATTATTCATAACTCATTGAAAAAAGGGGTTAGGAAGTGATTCGTCTAGGTTTGCTAAAAACATATTAGCTGTTGGCAAGAATAATATTGGTGAAAAAATGTATAGATATTTTAACTTAACTTTGGTACTTAAACATAAGGAAAAAAGCATGTCTATCTATCAGATTGATAGGTAATCAAAATTTGGAGTTTAAGAATGATTTG
This sequence comes from Argiope aurantia, assembly GCA_026543865.1. Classification (NCBI taxonomy): domain Eukaryota; kingdom Metazoa; phylum Arthropoda; class Arachnida; order Araneae; family Araneidae; genus Argiope; species Argiope aurantia. The sequence continues at coordinate 446,514 of JAPMOR010122725.1, read as the reverse complement.
TTCAGGAAATCAGTTGAAATTTTCAGCAACCATTAATCTCGACGAAACAGTTCGAATCCAAAGGTGGCAAGCTTAAAATATAGGTTTGGAAATCATATCAACTCTCTGAATCATTCATTCACAGTTAAAGTATACCAAATATAGTTCTGAAATGAAAATCAATAATCTGTAAAAAGAAATCTAAAATAATGAAATTCTTTTCTAACAAAACTACACCTGAACTTAACTATTACAAACATTCTAATTGTTTTAAGATAACTGGGTCATTTAGATATTAATTTATATATTATTAATTAGTTGAAATGTATGACAGAATTTAACAGCTGATAATTTTTTTATTATTTGAAATGAAATATATCCAAAGCTTTAGAATTTCTAATAATCAAATAAATAATTCATATGTATATAAAATAAATCACTAAACAAACCTAATATAGTAGTAAAAATACACCAAATCACATACTTAAAAATCTATTATTCATGTTTATATATGAAAACTTTATCTTTTCATTTATAAATTAAATGGAAGATGATAACTAAGATATGATCTATAATATCTACACATATATTCTTTAAGATTATAAAGACACGTAACTTAAAGACTGATGAAACAATAAAATTAATGAAATTTTTTCTTAATTGTATTATAATTTAGTTAGATATAACATTATTTTTGTGTGTTAGTATTTCTGGGATGCACTGAATTGCACATATCTTCTTCCCAAATATATTTGTGCTAAATTTAGTAACTCGATGTACAATGGTCTATCTTGTAAAATGTACCATCAGAATTGATGAAGTTTCTATGAAAAATTGTGAAAACAGAATTAAACTTTTTTTTTCAAATATGTTTGTTTCTAAAATTGTGGTTGCTAGAAACAAACTTTTAAAGGTCTTAGCTGTATACCTTAGTTAAAATGATGTACTTCACAAATTAAAATGTTTTCTCAAGTATATATTATGCAAATTAAAATGTAATTACTCATGAGCAATGTTTATGAAAAATCAACATTAAATATAAGATTATTCTATATTAAAAGAAATGTATTAAATGCTAAATAATTTTTACGTATAATTCATTTTCCATGTACTATAAACTGGGTTTATTTTGATTTACTTCATTTTTTTGTATCGTTATACAAAAATAGAAGAGGAAATGTGTTTCTTTATGCAAATGATATTTAGTATTGGTCATTTATTAATTTCATAATAAATGAAAGCTGAAGGGCATTTTAATATTTTGAAAATTCTTTGTGAAGGGTTACTTTGATAGTAATTTTAAAATATAAATGTTATGCAAAAAATAATTTCAATTGCTTTTTGTGAATAGTAACATTAAAACATTCACGTTTTGTGAAATATTCCTTCAAATTTAATACAAAAGCACCAAAATTTTAGCCTATGTCGTGAAAAAAATTACAGCTGTTACATAAGTATCACAATACAATATTTTTTATCTATCTTCTTTCTATACTTATAATAAAGTTGAATGTGTGTGTGTGTGTGTTGGCGCTCACAGGGCAGACCGTTTTATCTATTGCTTCCAAATTTGGCACACGTATACTTTGGAGGGTGGGAATGTGCACCTTGTAGCGATTTTTTGAAATTTTAATTAGAATGTTAATTAAAACGAATTTTCAACGGTTTTTTTCGTGATAACTTCCGAAAATATCACACAAAAATTTTATTTTTACATCAAGTTAATGTTAAAGAATTATCTTTTTAATGATACCAGTGTTTTAAACTATAAATTAAGTTTCTATTTTTAGTGAATTTTTAAAAACCATTTTAACCATATTTTCAGCGATTTTTTTGTTGTTGCTCAAAATAGAAATAAAATTTAACCTGCATGAGCAATTTAGGCGTGCATCGGATAAAAATATTTTTTATCATCGTGTTACAATCACGTTGACAGAAACTGAAAATGAAAGATTAAATTAAGGCTTACTACAAACTAAACCTAGGAAACCTCGCTGTATTTTTCAACATGTGTCTCTATGAAATGAAACGAAATAAATATGAAATATGATACCTTCTATAAAAAAAGTGAGAAAAAGTTTTCTGTGATTTTTTTTAAAAATTCAACAGGAATCCGCTCTAATCAGGGCACACCAGCTAATTTCTAACACATTATTTATTGGCATATATATTTGATAAAAAGTGGTGTAAATGAAATAATTATATTTTATTTAGTTTATATCAATAAAGGTTCTGATGAATGAAAAAATTTAAATTTTTATACAGTTCCTCTGTTTAGTGAATCGTTTGATAAAATATTCTTGAGGCACTGATATTTTAAATAAAAAAAGTTCTTTTCTTTTGCAATTAATTTAATTAATTGAGTTATGAAAATTTGAAAGTCTCTGTTCTATAAAAACGCGCGATTTTTTTTATCAAGAAAATACACCTTTCAGAGCTTGGACTCTCTCCAAGACTGATTGCCTAAAATGATTTAATAGTTGGTTTTTCTAAAATAATAATAATCAAAGAATTATAACTTGGTAAAGATTGAAACTTAGACTATCAAGATAATCTTTCTGAATATGATTTATAGGAACGAAGGACTATACAAAATTTAGACATCGTAACTGTTTTCAGATGTACATTTACTGATTGGAATAAAATAAAATATTATTTATCGCAATTAAATCTTTTGAAGATGAAACTGAATTTATGTTGAATTAAAAAAAATTTATTGAATAATTCTTGGAAATATTGCATAAATTATTAAAAAACTATTCTGTGATACGCATAAGATTACAATGCTGAAGGATTAGATTTTCTGTTGTCATATTCTTAAAAAATATGTTGGATTCAGCAAAAAAAAAAAAAAAAAAAAACGTATTTATTGAAATTTTATTTTTTCCATTTGAAATTAAAATTTAAATCCTACGAGAGCTGACAGAAAATTAGAGATATATAGCACAATGTACGTGCAAAGAATATCGTAGGCTTCTATAATAGAATGAGTTATATGAGTATCAAAATTTGAAGTTTAAAAATATTTTGCTGAAGAAGTTATTAAGACACTACGGTACATAAACATTTATTTGAAAATTTTAGCGAGCATTTATAATAGCGAACCGTCTGGTTGCCAAAGGCGACTAGTTTAACAATATATTAAAAGGAAATTATTAATTTCTTGTTACTAACACGATTACAAATGTCTATAACGAAAATATACTGAAGATTTAATCAAGATTTCGATTGAAAGCAAATTACGTAAAAAAAAAAAATGAATGTTCATTCATGTAATAATGAGAATAGGAAATATTTTTTAAAAAACCTCTTTAAATATCACAGCAACAGTTTCTCCTCCAATTCAATATCATAAACCTGACTTAGTTTCTTTCAATAAATAAACTAATTCTCTAAATTCAATTGCTCTTTTTTGAAATTTTACGTTAATTTTGATTAAAGTTCTGCGACCTGTAGGCTCATTTTGTAGCCAACTAGACTTTTTCTATAGCAAAATGTCTGCAACATGCACATAGTTTTCACAGAAAAGAATTGCTTAAGAGCATCTGAATCAATGGGCATATCGAAACGTGAACGTAAAGCCATTTCTAATAAATATAATTAAATTCACAACAGATTTGAATCTACAATACGGGAGCTTTTATGTCAACAGACCAAAAAGATTACTTAAATAATTCTAATCGAGAGGGGGGGGGGAAAGTCGAATTATTAAATAGGCTAAGTTGGCAAAGTCAAGGGGACCCTGAGCTCTTAAGTTTTTAGCAGTATTTAAAAAAATATTTAATTTTATAATTTCATTTAATTACAGAGGCCTTACAATCAAACTTATTCACATCAAAATAAAATATTGCATAAATTAATTTTCTAACTTTATTGTAGTGAGATTCCTAATTACTATTTACAAGTTATATATTATGCTATTTTATAAGTAAACAATTAGATGCTTTTTAAATTAAAAAATATCTCCTCCTTTTATAATATTATTTAGAGTGTATTAAAGAAAGTTGTCTTTTTTCTATTTTGCTTAAAGTTACTTTCAAATTTTAGCTGTGCATTCTTTTAGACATGAAATATTGAAATCGATTTTTTTAGAAAGTGTCTTGCGATTGCATTTTGTCGAAATTTACTGCTTAAAACTGTTGAATTAAAATCGATAAAAAATATTGGGTTTTAAAAATTTGGAAGGAAAGGTGGTCTAGCGATTTGCATTACTCAGGGCCCCTGTGGGGGTATGGAATGATTCCTCCTCTTAAAATTTTCAGAGCTTCAAGTAACGACGGCACGGTATTTTTTACAAGAACAAGAGTATATTTATTTTACACAGAAAGAACAAAACAAAAAAGATTAACAGAAGAAGTTGATGTAGCTCTTTCGAACTGTGAAAGAAATATTATTATAGTTCTTACCGGCCAGATTACATAGTGGGTAGTGAAACAGCAGTACCCACACCCCTAAGAGACTTAATTAGGTTCTGAATTCTTCTGAAATAGGAAATAATCACATTGTTTGAAATATGGAAAGTGAGTGATTAGATTCAATGTAAATTCATCAGGTCTGTTCTTTTGTAAGCCTTATGGGGAAACAGTATATTTTATGAGTAAAAACTTATATTAAAAGTGAAGATGTATATTGTTGAAGAGCGCATTATCAGATTTTCATTCATCACGAGTTTTAACGACTGAATTTATATGTAAGAACGATCTTAAAAAAAAAAATTAAATTACTGAAGAATATATACTATATATATTAATGTATAAATCTTTTTTTTATTTTTTATTTTGTTTTATTTTTCAACAGTGCATTTTTGTTATCGTTTTATAGTGCATCTAGAAGAAAATTAAATTTGAATTCAGCTAACAATTCTTGCAGATTGTCGTGGCAGCAAATGATAAGTTAGCGAATATTAATATATTTCTGTATCAGTAGTCTCTTTTTATGCGTCTGTTCTTTCAATATTTCATGTACAAAATGAAAAGTTATATAACGAACAAATAATTATCCTTAGAGTACAAATTTTAAAAAATGCAACAACGATGAAATTAAATCTACGATGATAACCAGAAATGTTTGTAATAGTGCTTCTACTCTGAAAATTGATATAACACGCCATCTCATGGAAATTTAACATCCGTATTTGTAAATTTTTTTTTACTACTTATGGCATTTCAAGAATTACTTTTCCAATTATTCCCTAATAACAAATTTTATAGAATTTTAATGTGTTTCCGTCGCAACATCGAAGTATATTATCACACACAAAATATTTTTACACCGTTTTAAAGGTTATAAAAAGTGGCTTTTCATTGACACTAATTTTGTTTAAATGACACTATTTTTTTTTCTTTCGTAATTTTTTAAAATTTAGTTTTGGAAATAATTTGTTACAATGAATTTTATTGTAGGGAAATTTAAAATAATATTGTTTCACCGAATCGTTGAATCACGTTAAACGTATTAAAGCTGTAATGCTGTTAACGTCGGTATAAAAAAAAATTCTTTTTATTTAAATTTTAAAAACTTTAAAGCAGTTCATTGCACAAGATGCTTACTTGATGAGCGTTATTAAATTTTGAGGCGATACAATATATTATCTGGTGTTGGCTTCAACACTTTTTTAAATGCATCAACTGGAATTTATATTATTATTTTGTTCTAACTGCAGAGCTGGCGTCTTAATTTTGTGAAAAAAAATTACTAAATTTCAGAAGTAAGCGATTTGATAATATTTTGTAATTTGATAATTTCTAAATATTGCTATTCTTTTCTATTAAAAAAAGTGTCCTGAAAAAGCTGTTAACTTGGTATTGTTCTATCGTCCATTTCATGACTGTTTTGCCAATTTTATGATGGTAGCCATCTTGGATTGCTTTAGCTTTCCGCTTTATAAAGCTATAAATAAATTGTTATAAATAGTTAGCAAGTTAGTGGCAAGAAGAAATTTATACTTTCAATCCCAGCCGTGTCGAATCTTATTTGTTGCTGCATGTATAAAAGTCAAATACAAAATTTTTGATCATGCTATGTTTCTACATCAATGTCAACATTTTCAGAAATGATGTATACATCTAAATTAAAATTTTAAGAAATGTTTACAAATATCACAGATTTATATTGTTAATCTTATAAAAGTTGACTTAATTTTTTGGTAATAATAGTTTTTTTTTTCATTTTTATGATCATTTATTGTTTTTGTTAAAACCAAAAATATATAATTTTTTTACAATAGAAGATATTGTGCTTCTGCAGTGTTGCAGAATGATATATTAAAATTGCTGTGTTGTTGCAGAATTAGATATTAAAATTTAAAAATACACATTTAATTTAAAGAAATCTTTTCAATAAAAAATGCATTATTATAAAACATAAAAATCCTATATTTAGAAAAAAAAATATTATAAAACAGAAAACATGCTATGCTTAAAAAATACATCTTTTTACATATATGTGCATGCAGAAGACTGTAGATAGTGCATTTATTTAGATTCCACATATGCAGATTTTCCACAGCGATCGCCATATTTGGATTTTTTTTTTTTTTTGCGCTGATAATATATGAAGCGTACTGATCTTAGTATTTACACTATTCATTATGCAGTTTGTAAATTATTATTTGGTCTTTCTTTCATTTCACTTTTTACATTTTCATTCGTCACCAACACTTAAAGGCGCCATATCTGGACGCACTTCCTATGACAAAAATTGTTTATTTTGGTTTACTCAGCCTCTGTTAAAAATTTTTCGAAATATTTTGTAAGCACTCTGTATAAGAAAAAGTTAAAACATTTTTTAAAAATTTATACTTCTGATATTAATAAATTATGTTACTAAAAATGAAACTTCATTTTTTTAAATGCAGACAGAAAGGTAGTTATGAATTTTAAATCATAGAAGAAAGATGTATGGAATTTTAAAATTTATTTCTTCACCTAATTTTTGATACGAGAATATTTCCAAGCATTATAAGTTCTTCATCTTTAATTGTTATTAGTTATTTATGGACAATAACAAAAACTAAAGCCTTTTAATTTTATTATTTCAAGTGTTAACAATTATTACTTATTATTATTAAAGTATCAATATTTATACAAACTTAAGTTCTTTCTGAAAAGTTTACTTATTTAATATCCACAGGCAGACATAATTATAATTTTCCTTTATGCAAATGTTGATGAATTTTGGGAAAAGTAATAAAAAATCATTTTGTTATAATTTATTACCATTTATTTTAATTTAAGCATGCTTCCTTTTGTAAAATCCTGTTATAGTATTTTAATTTAGTTTATTTTTGACTGATTCTCATCTAGCAATTTAGATTTATGCTCAAATACTGCTCTTTTGAAAAGATGTCAGCATGTTATTGAAGCATTTAGTGCACCATCCTTTACAAATGAAAAAAATTTGGAAATATCACCATCCAAAATCCCACTACCCATTCGGAAATCTGATGAGACCGAAGACATGTGGCGAAATTACCAAGAGACTTGCTTTGAAGATGCTAATTATTCCAGATTAAAATATGATAAAAGTATAAATGGAAGTACTTTAACTGCTGAAACAAGAGCTGCTTGCATTATTCAGACAGCTTGGAAGAAGTAAGTGTTCTAATATTTATAGTAAAATTTGGATATTTTTTGAGCTGCATTGCTAGTTTTATCATTTTGTCTCTTCTCTGAAATGTATTACAACTTGCAAAGTATCGTTTATGAAACATTCTGTGTGCATTAAAGCAGGGCAAGTATTTCTAAAATATTTTCAATGAATTAAACTATTTTCTTACTCACTGTTCATCAAAAAAAAAAAAAAAAAAAAAAACATTGCCAAAGGCAATAAAAATTTGTATTCATATGTTCTTTTAGTAAAGATAAAAATAAATTAGCGAAGAATTTTTCAAAATATGTTATGTAGTTACTGATTTCAATTTGTTTTAGAAGTAAATCGATTAATAAGGCAAAATAGTTTTCAAACGATAAAATAATCTTTGTATATTTTGTGTTTAAAAGAAGTTTGATGTAAAGTACCTGTAAATGAAAGAAAATCCTGAAAAATATAAAAATAATTAGAAAATTAATGAATTTTGTTTAAAAATGATGTGCAAATTTCTGTTTAGAATTTCTGAAAAGCATTCTATTATGTTTTTTGTGAAATTCTGATTTAGTAGTAAGTACTCATTTTAATCTCTTTCTTTTTTGTAAGCGATGAGAAAAATTGAATTTATGTTACTATGATATCTGCGAGTTGAAGATAAAATCTGTTTTTCGCAACCAGAATTGTCATATATCGGTATTTGATAACGGCTCACAGAATTCATTCTTAATAGCATCCTCTTTTATAAATCAGCATCTCCTAGCACAATTTCATTTTTTAAAAACTCTTTCCTAGGTAATATAATCATGAAAATGCAAATAGAATAAGGTGTCGAAAATCCAGTGCTAAAATATAAGAATCCCTTTCTGGACGAAATTTAAGTAATTAAGAGAACTGACTGCCAAACACAAATATTAAAATATGGCAAAAAAAAAAAAAAAAATCAGATTTCTGTGTGGATTTTTAAACATCATAGTAAAGGATTTAAAAAATTTGATATTTCAAAACGAATTACGCCTGCGGAATTTTGCATTCGATTTATTTCGAAATGCGACTAATAAAAAAATTGGGTACATCAAAAATTGACTATTTTCTTGCTGCTATCGTTGTTCTATTTATTTGTTTAAAGTTCTACAGGTATAGATTATAGAATTGTTTTTCAATTTTTGTTACCTTACCAGTATGTCGAGTTTAGATTAATAATGTCCAAATGAACATGGTCTAAGCTTATATAAATTCTATAATTTTTTTAAATTTTATTTCGACTAGTACAGAATAGAAAGTTTACCAACAAAATTAATGCTTTTTCCTAGACCTTTTGAATTTCTACTTTCAACTTATTACATATTTCATTACTGTCTCGAGATGAATATTGATAATACCAATTATAGAAGGCTCTCCTTTCATAGAAGTGAAAATAACTGTTTATGTCATTATTTGTTCCATGTGAATTATTCCCATCCTAAAATGAAAATTATTTTCATTCAGACATTGACATTATTTAGGAATGCTAGTTTTCGTGTGTTTCCAGATCTGACTGAAAAATATTTATAACATTCTGTAACCTCAACTTCTGTCTTTAATTTTGAATCTCACTAATTGCCGGCTTAGCTCCATATATTAATATTTGTTGAGAAAATCACAAAAAACAAATTAGATTTGTCTTCCGATAATTTGCAAACCTCGTTTAAATTTCTGTTCCATTGTTTTCTTTGTTGCACTTTTGATATGTCTGTTTAAAAATATACTTTTGAATGTTAATTATGTATCATCAAAATTTTTGAAACTGAACTTAAAGTGCGAAATTTTTACTGCCCGTTTGTTACATGTTTATTGCATTGACAGAAAGCGAAAGATGTTCGGTGTTAACATAAGTTTTCATTGTCTTCATTGTGTATAATACTTTGATTTTATTTTACTGGATATGTTAAACTGCATACATGCTATATTTAAAATTATGTGATATTTTAAATCTGTGCATGTTGATAATTTTAGTTTTAACAATTAAAATGTTGGACGATGATTGGTATTCGTTAATTTTATAGTGAAGTAGTTTAAAATTATGTACAGTTTGTGGGTCATTATTAGTCAGACACTTTAAGATTGTACAAATCAAGAATACATATTGTATTCTTCATTTTAGATTTTTTTTTATTCTAAGCGATTGAAATACAACTATAAAAGGATAATGAAGGGCTTTTTATTTCAGATATCTTCTAAAATCTAGATTTAAGAAGATGCGCAAAAATATTCGAAGATCTTTCAAAACACCAGAGGACAGATATGTTGCAGAAAGATTATGGCAAATAAAATTATTTTCCTTTTATAAACAGTTTTAAGTGAAAAAACTATTCGTTTTCCAAGTATTATGTCAGTGTTATTTACGACAGCTAAATGCACTAATATAAGTCCTCATTATTATGCTAATGCTAGTCAGTAAACAACTTAGCTCAAATAATCGATCAAATGATGTTTAATAATTTATGACTGTGGCTTTAATATTGTTTTTCATATTTTTAATGTGAAAATTTATACATGAATAAATGATGAAATATTATATGAGTGATCTCCTTTTTGCAGAATTCTCTCTTGATTAAATGTATTAGTTTATATATATTGAATGGATATCAAGATAATGAAATATTACAGTTTAAAAAATTCTCATTTTACATATATCTAATTCATGATTATTAAAATTGCTCTATTTATACTCATCGTTATTTAGTAGCTGAAGCAGGGAATTTTAAATTTGAATGTTTTTTTAAATATTTATTTTGTCATAAAATATTCTACACTTAGGTGCTATACTATTATACAAATAATTTTTTTAAAAATTTATTTTACATTTCCGATCTAGTCTTAAAAAAGATTATACATACACAGGTTGCTGTTTCTGATAATTTTTTTTAAATGATCATAATTTCAGGTTTTTTGAACACATATTTATACTTTGATAATTATTTAATTAGTTTCAGCTAGTGAAATTCTTGTCAGAATATTATAATTTTTATATACCTATGTTTATTATGCGTAGTATTTCAATTAGATATTACGGGATTGTTAATTAAATATTTAAAATTGTAAATGTAAGTTTGACATGTAGCTTAGAATACAATAGCTTCACTTTGATGATGCACATAAAAATGTTTCTCTAAGTTTCATGTACTTTGATTTAGTGTTGGCTAAAAAATGTTTTCGAAAGTATTGAAAAAATTTTAATGTTAGGATTGTATTATATTTGTATTAAATGTATCTTGTGTGTGGTATTTTTTGTTGTTAAAGTTATTATTTTTAATATAAATGTTGTATTTCCACTTTGAGCAGAATTTCTGTAGTCGCTACGGAAATTAGGTGAAAAATGTGGATATACGTATGTAAAATAAAAAATAACCGAAAACTATAAAAAAATGTCCTCTTCTCGAATCCTCGCTCACAGCAATGTTATAATGAAAGAATTGTTAGCATGTTTATAAAATAAAAATAATAATAATTATAAAAAAACCCCGAAATCTTTTTCCAGCATGAATGCAATAATATTGGAGCATTGCCTCTTAACAAAAATGCATATGGGAGTTTGTTTTGATATTGAATATATGAAGATTTGAAACAGACAAAAGTATTTTCTGTTTAATGAAAAATTATTTGAAATGTCTAACAAATAGTGTTAATTTCATCAACAAAAATTGTGCTGTGTGATTTAAAAAATATTTAACTTATATTCTATATTTAGTCAATAATAAGTGTTTGTTAAATAATTTTGAATAACGTTTGAAATATTGGTTTCAATTCATTAAAATTCTTTGGAAATACCTATTCTTCAATAATTTGTCAATACTATGTTATATGCAATATATTGATAAGAAGGGCTACTGATGTCTAGGTAACTACTGTTGGAAGATATGTACTTCATGTAGATTTCCCTATACCATTGCAGTGGACATGCACAGTGTTTTAAATTAATACCAATGTGTTGAGATTGATCTGGCATAAGTGATTGGTAATAAAATAGTTAATTTATTTGATTTAATTTTTCACCTTTTATTTATGTATTTGAAACTTTAAGGTACGTTTCCTGTTTTAGAAATTAAAATGCACCGTTCATTTTTGAGATATAAAGCAACGCTAATGGTATAATTCTTTTAAATTTCTATAAGCAATTATTTCTTCATTTTGATAAAAAATCTTTATTTAATTAAATTGTTACCTTCAACTTCTAGAAATCATGTAATCCTGAAATTTAAAGCAGAATGAAAACCTCAATCTTGATTTATCATCGTTTTGAAACAACTAATTGCTGCCTTTTCTTTAGTGATGTGATTCAAAAACGTATAGTGTTTGATATTAAATTAGTCATAACTTATAAAATAATTTTTGCCTTGATTTTTAAAAATTTCGTGTAGTTTTGATTCGATAACATACAGGGAATGTGCGATATTAAATTAGTCATAGATTATAAAGAAAATTTTCGTGCTAATTTTTAAAAAAAATTACGAAGTCATAAAATGTTTAATATTTCCTTTTTATTCAATTTTAGTTTCCTTTAAAATGCACATGAAATGTGGTTTGTTGTATATATCTTGTAAATAAGAACCACCGAATAATGTTTGTGACACACACACACATTATTGCATATAATTGGATGTATTAATTATTTATGAAAACTACTAAAAGAAATTTAAACAAATAAGGCACTGGTTGAATTTGAGAGGAAATTTAAAAGGAGAAAAAAAAATTCTTGATGATGGTGGAGAAAGAGTCTATAAATAATCCGAAATAAACAAGCTTTGAAACAATGTAAGGAATAATTAATTATAATGTCGATGTGAATAATTATTTTATATAACCTTGTTGCTGTATTGTATCCTTAGATTCTTGAGTAAATCTTAATTGCATTAAAATACTAATGTCTATAATTCTTTTTACAAATTAAAAGTTTATTCTTAATTATATTAAGTAATCTCAGTAAGACTTGCTTGAAGTTTTAAGATTTCACTTATTATTTCAAAATATTTAACTTGGTTGAAAATTACTCAATGAACAATATATTATTTCTATATGTTCGTTAAAAATTTATCAAAACCTCTTAAAATTGAGCTAATTTGTACTCATCATCCTGTTACATTAGAAATAGAATAAACTAATATTAATACTTCACTTTATAACGAATTAAATTCAGATGAAAGCATAACGGTGAGATCATAAAAAGTCAAGCAAAAGCTTTCTTAGTTTACTATTTCAGAAGGGTTTTCTTAAAAAAAATTGTACTACTTATTTTCACATTTTAAATTTTGTACATGAGCAAAATTTCATTAAGAACCTTCTATAGAAAAGGTGGCAAATTTCCGTTACAGTTCTATATTCTAAAGCTCTATTTTATTTTTATTTTGAAAATTTTATAGTAATTCGGTTGTCCCATTGAGGCCATTGTCATTTTTAAAAAATAAACTTGTAAAAAAATATGAAAGCTTTGACACTGAAATTAAAAGTCGAAATTTTTAGACCACTTTGATACTCAGCAGATACTCCGAACACAAAATTCTTTTGAAAAATCATTATAGATTGCCAAAATTTTTTTACTGATTTACAAAATTTTATTTTTTATGGTCGGGAATATTGTTCAAGGCCTTAGTACTATATGGAAGGAAACATATCTCTCTTGGTAATTAATTTTTCTTTTCCTTATGAGAAATTTCATATAATTCTGTTTGAAATTAACTTATGAAACGTTTTATAGAAAAATGCTAGTGATATCATTGACTCGCTAAAAGTTCGGTTTTCTACTTAATACTACAGTCTACATTGTTCTTAAATTTTTTAATATGGTTCTAATGATTTAAAGGAATGGATTAGTTAAGATGTTTTTATATTATGTCTCCTTGAAATATTGTGCAGATTTCTAGAATTATAAATTTACGGATTATGATTTAAATGTGTACATAAGACTAATTTTTAATTCCGATTTTTTTTTTTTTTTTTTCTATTTCGGAAATTTTTTGTCGTGTTTAAACTCTTCTTTCATTAGAAGATTTTTCTATACTGATGGTTAAAATATTTTTTGTTTTTTTTCTTTAATTTGCATTTGTGTGTATAATTAATTTCTATAGTGGGTTAATATTGGTTATTAATCATTCTCACTTAACAGATTAATGATTTTTCTAACGATATTTTTTATTTACATTTGTTCAGTTAGTGTAATTTTCTGATTAACCTGTTATGTTTAATTATCTTGGTTTTCTTAAGCTGCAACTAAATTTTACAATCTCTATTATGTTTCTTTTTCTGTGCATTTGTAAATACAAGAATTAGTCCGCTAACAATCTTCTTTGATAGCTAATACCTTAGCTGATTTTCAGAAACTTGTGAATGCATACACTTTGAGATTCTCAAAAGATGTAATTAAAGATACCTTGTTTACACAGAAACTTTTTTTTGAGGTTTGAGTCGGTTAGAGATAATATTAAGTAAATCTTGTGATACTGTGATTGATACAAACGATCACTCCAAATACAGCGTGATGAGAATTTTGTTTACAATTAAAAGAATGTTGGTAAGGTTTAGCTGTATCTCTTAAAAGTGTTGTACAGTAAAATATTTGTAAAAATGCTTTTTATTTATTTGTTTGTGGTCCTAAATTTTCCTTCAAAGGTTTTAGATCTTTAAGCGAAATGAAAGGAAATATTGAAGCAGAAAAAGTAAGTCCTTTATCTGATTTTTTCACTATCTTAAGACTGCCACTCGCATAGGGAAAACATTTTCAAACATAATGCAGTTTTTTTTTCTGTATATATTTTCTTCCGCTTTGTGTAATTACATTTGCGGAATTACGAAATGACTGAACTGTTTTAGAGTGCAGGCCTTTTCTACCATGTTTTTAAACCGAAGAATGTCCTGTTCAAAAGTGTAGTACAGGAGTTTTTAAAAACGTTCTAATTATTTTTCAAACTCTTTCAAAAGTCTCATGGGTGTTGAAAAAAGGGAAATTTCGACTTTCAAAAAGTATTTTGTCTTACTTTTTAAAGGTCTACATGATTCAGGAATGTCGTCCACAATCGAAACAGTAGCGACTTTCTTTAGTTGTCGCAATTTTGCCTTGTTCTAAAAAGGCTTCTCTCATTTTTTTTTAAAAATGATTATTTGAAAATACTGATAGTGATAAAATGATAATTCCCATCATTTAGCTGATAACTTAAAATAATAATTCGCAAAGCTTTTCTCTCCATCTTTGACCCTTCCATCAACTATCTCCCAAGTTCGAGGTTTAAGCTCTTTCGTATAGATTTTTTTAAAAACCTGATACATGAACCTTTATTAGAATATCTGGAAATAGATAGAGGATTCTGTTGTCTTAAAAATGTATTTGAAAGCTTTTGTTATCCAGTGTGTATCCGTATTATAATTTGCCGTGGTTAAAATCTGTGCCAATTTTCTTTTTGGATGGCAATATCCAATTTGGAATGGAAATTCAAAATTAAATTTGATCGAAAATGTATAATTTTTTTTTTATTTCGATGAAATGGTGCTAAATAATGAATAGTTGAAATGTATGCCTCCTAATATTAAATGAAGCTTGTTTTTTCCCCCAACATATTTCTAGATATAACAGACCGAATAAAATAATTTATCTTTTTATTAAATTGCTCTATTATGAAAATAAAAACTGCATTTTTTTTTCAAATTTAAAAAATATTTTGGAATTTTAATTAGATTTTTATCTCAAATTGCTGAATTGAAATACATAAAGATTTTGCTACCAATAATAATAATAATAACGTTAATTCAAACAGTACTGTACAAAATGCCATTTTTGTTTCAATAGTTCCGATGATAGTTGATGCGAATTTCTAAAACTTGCCAGATATTGCCATTTTTATTCTTTTTGAGATGTTATCGGAATTTAACATATACATTAACTGGGAGGAAAATATCGCTAAAATGAAACAGGAACTACAGTTGATCTTTGAATATTAATTAGACTAACAATTATTCTAATTATTGGTTCTTTTTCAAAATAATTTTAATACTAAAAAACAACAACAGAGAAGGAGTGTATAATCGATTTAATGCACAAATTCGATTCGCTAGCATTTGAACGAAATTGTTTTTATGCACAACATTATCAAAATGAGTAGGAGCCAATTACAATTGCAGAAAGCTTTGAGGAATTATTGTTTTATAAAATAATAATAAAAAGGAATTTTTGAAAGGTTGATTTAACTAAACATGAATGGATACAGATATTTAAAAGTGTGGTTAAGTAAAAATATTTGCTGATTTAAGTAAAATAAATCTATGAATGAATTAAATTAGATAAATTAATTCTATATTTAACTATGAAATAGAAATTTAAAGTTCAAAATCAAAAGTCAATTTTCTTATTTGTGATTCTTCCGACAGTTAAATGTGAATCCTGCATCAAAAGTTTTTGTGAATGGTATTTATTTTTGTTTAGTAAAAGATTTATCATCAAAGTTATATTACATTTATAAAGAAATTTTTCATAGCAACCATTTAGTTATCATTTTTTTCTGCTCTAAAAATAATTCTAATAAATATGTGATAAGAAAAAAAAAAATTCAAATTTTTCAAGATATTTGATAATTTTTTAAACTAAACAACCTATCAGGAGCAATATAATGAAATATCTATGTAGGTTTTGTAATTCTGGTTTTATTAAACGAAAATAATGAAGCAAATTTTAAATGGGTGTATACAAGATTTATTTAGGGATTAATAATTGAAAATGAAAATCTATTAATTTTAGATATTTTTTGTTTTGCTTAATTTTCTTTTCCATAAATATATATTAAACTGAAAGGGTGTTATAAAATGTCTTGTTCAATAAATTAAATATGTAAAGAGTTTAGAGGGAAAAAATTCATAATAAGGACATTACTTAAAATAATATTGTAATTAGATTCAAATATCTTTGAAATGCTCCAAGTGTTTTAATTTTTGAAGATATTAAACGCAATTGATAATAAAGATTTCGGTCAAGCATTAAAAAAAAATAAGTTAGGCATTTTATGTTTCGAGTTTCTTTAGATGGTTAAAAAGTCAATTTTAGTTCAGAAAAACATAAGATTCTTATGGAAATTCAGTAAGTGTGCATAAAATTATTTCTAAAAAATTAGCCTTTAATTGGAATTACAAAATCATACACAGTTTTGTTCCAAATAAATTTACATTGGGTAATAAAAAAATAGAAAAAATTAAAAATTAACTCGTCTGGAATATTTTGAAAATTTTAAAAATTATATATCTAAATATTTCATTTCAAAATGTTTTTTTTAAAGAAATTTGATGTATTTATATTTAATACATATGCATAAAGAATTTCATAACTTTAAATGAATAATTCACAGAAGTGCCTAATAATGTCCACCGTCCCCTTAAGAGCAGTTAAAAAAATCTGACGTTAAATGATCGATCGATTCAACTGATGCAACGCTAAAAGTAATGAAAAAGGCTTAAAAATTTACTTATTTTCTACATTTATGTATATTGAGACAGCCCATTAGATATTTTTTTCTTGTATATCTTCTGTTGTTTTGCTTCAAATTCAATTAAATTTCATTCTCCGAGATTTCTGTATGTGAGAAATAATTTTGAGGAAGTGAAACTGAAGGTTGTCACTAAAAATAATTGAAGATATGAAAATAAATAGGCAAATGTAATAAAATAAATAGTATTTATGTAAATACTATTTAAATATATTTAATGAAGATACATTATTAAAATGATGATGCGCTTTGCTTGATTTTAACATTTGTAGATTAAGAGCAAAAAGAAGTGTTCAGATATTGTTTTTGACAGACTGCAATTGGGATGTCTTATTTTTGACTGGCATTGAAATGGTGAAGTTTACTCGAATTGCAGTTATAGCTAAGTTTATATTCTCCTCGATACAAATGCAATTAGAGTTAAAAAAATTATATTCTAATATTCTGTTTTTGGTTATTTGAACTTTGAAGAAACAACAACAATGAATTGAAATAGAGAAGTTCAAAAATTTTGAAAGGATAGCAGTCACTTAGTGTAACAGCCATTATTGGTCTTGTTTCTCTACACCTGGATTTGTGAAATAAATTGCATTTAATCATCCACGAAAAATAATTGTTTCTAGAAATTCATAACATATTATTAAAGAACATTGAAAATCTGAAGTTCTAAATAGCATCTGAAATTCAAAGTTTAATTAAATAAGGTGGGCAACTTTATGAAACACTTTACCTTTTGTGGAGTTTCATTGTAAGGTTTAAAAAGAAATCAGTTTTTATTCGTCCCTTATCGAGTAAAAGTAGTGAAATATTTCGCTTACATTCATCTATGTACACACAAAGTTTCGTGTTATAAAAGTAATAGATAACTTATTTTTAAGTTTAGAGGGATTAACCACAGATTTAGATGAAAATATTTATTCTAGAAATTCAAAATTATTCTATAAGAAAAAACTGGCATATGTAAATATTTTTTTAGTAGTACATCACTCAATTATCATGACCTGAAAGAAATTTGCTAATCTTGTTTAATGTTGTTGTTCCCTTTGATGTGTTGAGAGTTTCAATCTATATATGACGCTTAAGTACGTTGCACAGAAATCACTCTTATAACATATTGTTGAACGGTAACAGTTGAATGTAAACAGATCATTATAAGAACGTTTTAGACTGCTTCATTGAACATTTTTACATTTGCAGAATTCAATGCTTTCAAGAATTCATGCTAGTTAATGGTGCTGTAAAACATTATTCGAAATGCTCTGAAAAGGATTCGCCGAAATCTATTTAATTCAGAGGAAAGCAGATGTAAAAGAAATATTAATAATAAAAAAGGCGCCAAACAAAATTTAATCTAACGATAAAATAGGCTTCATCATTGTCAGATGATTAATCAATATGACTTACTTATGGGAATTTTGGACCATGTCTTCCAAAACTATTATTTCACAAAATTGATTTTTTGCATTATCTTAAAATTAAAAACTTTTCAATGGTATCAATTTCATTTTTGTACAATGTTTTCTTTATTTTTAATAATTTTTTAAATGTAAGACTTAATTTGCAACAGCTAATGTTTAATGTTATGAAATTCAAACTCATCCATCAAAACATTCAATCGCGTGCTCTTGTGAATGTTAAAATTAAGATTAAAAAAGGGCTTTCTTTCGACATAAATTCCGAAGTAGAATTTTTACCTCTGATTTTATTTTAAGATATATACACTTTTTTATTTGCACGCGTTGTAATTTGTTTTGACTTTTAAATTCATGTTTTCTCATCTTATCAAATAACAAGGTGAGCTTTAAAAAAATATTCATTTCACATAAATATTTAACAGCCTAAATAATCAATAATCTAGGCAAACAAATTTGTCACCAAAGGCGTTTAGTTTCTATTTAATAAGGAAGAGAAGAGAAATTAAACATTTAAGATATATTTGTGAAGTATTTCAATGTCGAGAAGGAAAATAAAATTCTTTACTCGCATTTATGTGCTTTCTAAAAGAACGACATATTTCAGTAGAAAGGAATGCTTGGATATGCTGTTGATTTATGTTATACTATAATCGTAACGCCGGCCTAGTTGTAGAAGAATACAAACGACGTTTTCTGAATTCCTAGTGTCCTTCTAGGAAGTATGTTTTCCGAACGGCTTACTATTACAAAATTAAAGTTCCTTAATTTCCTGTAGAGAAGTGGAGAGGATGAAGCATTATAATGTGATACAGAAATTGACATTTTGGCTTAATTTTCAAGCTGCCATCATACTAGTATATGAATCCGACCCGCCCGAAGGCACACGGATAAAGAAAACTGAATGACTGGACCGCCGCAACAGCAACACTGGCGGGAACTGTGGTTGAGTCCTAAGGGCCATCACCGGCCACAGTACAACCCTTCCCGTCCCGTCATCGATGGGAGGAGCCAGATCCCCCACATTTTTGGGTACCTTCCAGGGTGGCGAAATCCAACCACCATACCGGAAGCATCTCATCCTCTTTTAAGGTACTCCCCGGGGAGGGGTTCTAATGAATGAATAATCAGTCCAGAACTCAGTATTCCAAAATCAACAATATAGAGAATATATCTACGTAATAACTGGCTTCCAGACATCATTCGTGTAGTCAATAAACTGACGCAACAATTATATGGACAACTATGAGATCGACATCGATAATTTTACAGTTGTACTCTATTTCAGGCAAAATCAAACCCTTCTTTTTTTGAGAAATGCAATTTGAATAGATCTTGCTTTAATCGGGATAGAAATATTAATTTTCAAAACTCATTCATTTTTGGAACTATAATTTCGTGCGACAATTTTCTATAAGCCTGTGGTTTTCTATAAACTCTTTGGTTCGTTCCATTTTGTTTAACAGTATGCTGAATGGTGATCGACTGCCAAGTTAGTTTTGATTAGCAATATTTTTGAACCAAGGGATGAATTGACTTTGGCAGTACAAGCTCTATAGATATTTGCCGATGGATTTAGTTTTGTCTTTAAGTCACAAGTGATGTACTCATGGCATATGGGCAAGTATTGTTAAAATAATGTAACTTTATATAATTATCGAAGATGCAATGAGCAACAAATTTTTAAACACTTTAATTAATTAACTATCTGACATTTTGAAAAATTTAATGAAATTTAATAAATGCGTTATTGTGAACTGATTCTTCCCTTTTAATAATCGATATGCATATTATCTCTGAAAATTACAATGAACTTCTTATAACACTAGTCTAGGCATTTTTTGAGTCAGTAAGTTTGCCTTTTAATGTCTAAACAAATTTTACAGACAGAATTATGACACTTTGAGTCCTTATAGATGAATTGAGAAAGACATTTTATTCATTGAAACTTTTATGTTATTGGATCCGCATCAAAATTTAATTTTTCTTTTATTATTCTCTTCTACAGAAGGCGAAGTACATTCATACATTTGGTTATCTTACTTGATAAAACTTTGCAGTTGCAAATATATGTCTAATTATAATAGTTAAAGAAATAAATACCGGTTCCACTTTTTTTGGGGACGCCCTGTATAAAGATTCAGATTTAAAATGATTTTCTTATTAACTAACAACAATGTCTTTTTGGTACAACTAATGTGAAGATACACACAATGGAATGATATTTTCTAGTATTATTAAAGCTAACTGAAAAATAAATGTCATCATTGTTTTTGTTTTTTTTCATTGAAAAGATTAAAAACTTTTATCTTGATACTCGTATGACTGTTGAAAAATGCTTTATCAGTTGAAATCAAAGTAACCTATTCTGATTCATATATTATGCCCCAAAAATATTTAATTCTTTTTAATGTTAGAAAGAGTTCAGGTTTTGGTATATTAATAGGAATTACCAAGATAAAAAATTATTAAATTTATTTTATTACATCAATCTAAAAGCTGCTATGATATTTTTAAATGGGAATACAGTTATTGATATTCTTTAAAAAATTCTGTTCCTTGAAGCTAGAATTTCACATAAAAAGTTGAGGTCTCTTAAAGAATAAATCACGACCTAAATAGGATCGTACAGAATAATATTGAAATCGTGGGAAGATTGAAAACTCTTTCTTTCAGATTCATCTACAGATACATATCGATCGAGCGATGATTTTCAAACTTTTTGACCTTTTGAATTTTCATTCACATTTCGGATACTTATGATTTTCTAGAATTCTTTAAATTCGAATTATTTCAAACGTAAATGATTAAATTCTATTCGTAAGAAATTGAAATTATGTTTTTTATTTATCATTTCCTTTATTACGTATGTGAAATAAAACTCAGAAGTGGGCTGGTTCAAAAAATTCAAAAAGTGACTGTATTACCTTTACTATCAATATTACTTGAACAAAAAGAGCCTCTTCTGGAAATTTCAATTTTGAAAGTGAAAAAAAATGAAAATAAAGATTTTTTTAAAAGTTAAAATAGATTGATAGTACTAATAACTACTCTTCATTAAAAAAAAAACTTTAACAAAATTATCAAAATTTTAGTTTGAAATAATACTGACCATATTACCTTCAGGTACCTTACTAATGGTGATCTTCAATATTGATATAATTATATTCAGAATTAATGAAAAAATGCTCTCTAAATTGTAAGTGCAATAAAAATGCCTCGAAGAATAAAATTTACAGCGCTCCTTATTATTTAGTGCTATAATTGGTTTAAAAATTATGTAATTTCGCAAGATATTAATGATGCTATCTATTCCTTTCCTTATTAAAATCGAGTTAAATGGAATGCTGGTTATTGTTGTGAATGATACAAAATTGACTTGAATGTCATGACCGAAATTCTTGTATTAAAAAAAGTAAATCATTATAAGATTGCAAGAAAGAAAAATCTGTTCAGGTTACTTCAATATTGCTTTGACATGAATAAAATTAGTCATAAAGTTAATTCGGTTGTTAAAACAGTGGAGGTGTTTTCTAAAACTTTCTGGCTTATTCTCTAATAAGAGTGTTATCGCCTCCGTCCCCTTCAAAAAAAATAATAATAATTGTTAAAATTAGACCTAGGTAAGGCAGTATTGGTATACAATAGTTACGAAATATTAACTTTTGGCGTAACTTTAGAATATTGAATTTATCGTGTGATCCTTGGCGAGAGTTTTGGCGATTAATCCCTGGCATACGGTTATTACTATCCGAAAATCGAATTTGTGTTGTAGACGTGTTTTTCCCAACCGACTGAAAACAAAATTTGACACGGAACTAAAATTTTAATCACAAAATCACATACCAAATTTGATATACTTAAGTCATTTCGTTTTTGAGCTATTGCGTTTAAATTTTTCTGTAAGTACAGATCAATAGATGATCAAACCTTTGTTGGATTTGGCTCAAAATGTGATAGATATCTACACTATAGATGCTAAATCTGTGTGCCGAATTTTATCTATCTAGCTCTTTTCGTTTTGTAGTTATCAGGGTAACTTATATTCGAACAGCCGGTTAGATAGATTTCATCTGAATGGATTTTACTCAAAATTTGACAGAATTATACAAATTTGGTGTAAAGACCGTATACCGAATTTCGTCCGTCTAGCTCAAAGCGTTTTGAGTTATCTTTGTAGCAGACATAAACACTCAGATATAACACCAAAAATGTATTTTTCGAATAAATGATGGGAAAAAATGCTTTAAGAATTCATATTCTGTTTTAAGTATGGTTTACAGATTTTTGTTGTTGTTGTTCGGCAATACAAGGCTTTAGTTGAGAAAATATTTCCTTGGTAAAGTTTTATTGTACTAAAAAAATTAATAACTATGAAAAGGACGTTTCATAAATTACTTTTGAAAATTAATTTATTTCTAATATAAATGCAAAAATTTATTGCAAAAAATTACAAAAATCTATCTGGAATATGAAATGTGTTTATACTTTATGATAATGACAAATATGCCTTCACATTAGCTAAGAAATGATATAGATATTTCTAAAACAACTATTATTTTTTGTTAAAACCTAATCCTACACCGCATTTTTCTCTTTTGTTACGGTGCAAATGCGGTGTGGAAACTTCTACTTCATATTTTTCTCTGTATACAAAGGTATATACCCTTCATTGTCAACATTTTACCAGCTTTAGTTAATGCTTCTATTTCCTTTTTTGTAAAATACCTTTTTTGAGTAATTTTGAAAAGCATCGGAGATACAATTGCAATAAATGTTATAAAATATATTCTAGATAAAGGAAAAAAAAAAAAAAACCCTTTTTTTGTACCCCTGAGTTTGCTGTAAAAATTCTGATCTTTCTCTGAAAACAAATCCTGAGTATCATTAATAATTCAAATCTATTCAATTAATCCCGATTCTTTCTTATGATCTAAAACAAAAACTGCTTTAAGTTATCCAGGCTTAAAGAAAATTTATGCCAAATGTTGCCAATTATAATATTTTAGAAGAGAAAATTGAGTAGGTTGTATAAAGGCAACATCCAAGATGTAAGGGTTAAATCACCTCGTATATCAGAATAAGATTTTCCTTCCTCTGAGAAATGGGACCACATTGGTCTGGTGATAAGGTCTCGGTTTCGGAATCGGAGGGCTTCAAGTTCGAGACCCGACTCAGCCGAAGAACTGCTGTGCAAGTGGGACTGGAGCAAGATAAATTCATTGGGGCCAAACGTCCTACCGCTGGTGTATTGTGGAAGTTTGGAGAGGCGGTGCCAGCGCAGGTGCCGTCCTCGTCATCTGATTCTGTTCAAAATTACGAGGTCTGTCCCAAAATAGCCCCTGTGTTACTTTTAAACGAGACATTAATAATATAACTAACTAAATCCTCTGAGAAATGAATGATATCTACTAATAAAATAAATCCTTTAGTAAAATAAAAAGAATGCTTATAGAGTTTATTATATTTCTTTTCAAATAACTGAAACTGAACTATGATAAAATAAAATCTATGTTAATTTTAATCTTAAAGCTCCCAGTTCTGTAAGAATAAGAGTTACTCAACTCTGTCCATTAAGAACGTCATTCAGTAAAGAAAATAAAGAAAACAAGCATTTCGAAATCTCATAATTAACTAAAAATGGTTTTTCAAAGATTCGGATTTTTTTTTTTTTTTTTAGCTGCGAGTGAAATGCATAAAAGTTTATTTTTCATTCTGCTTTCTGAGAATTTTCAAGCTTTTCTAAAAACAACTCTTTGAGAAAAGCGTCCTAATATGCAATAACCTCCATTTGAAGAGTCTTAACAGATGCTACGAAAATAATGTTATTTACGTCATTTTGAAGTTCCACAAAAATATAATTTTTTTTTCTCTTCGAAAATCCAGGAAGCGGTCTCAAAGTCTTATAAACAATCACACCGCTTATTGCTTTAAAAAAATAGAGAGAGAAATTGCAGTTCTGATTGATTTATCTTGTTCAATAATAAGTAGAATATATCAATTTGGAATAACGAAACGAGCTGTTTGAAATAAGCAAGTCTGTAAAAGAAAAACACAGAGCACATAGCAACAATTTAATGGGGTGTGAATTTTTGACTTTATCGTATATGGAATAAAGAGAAAGTATTCAATTAAAAGTTTTATCTCAAGATTTTGATGTATTTTTACGTTTCCGACTTTCCCCGTGTCAGCAAAATTTTTTTGGTATTATATATTTCTGTCTATCTATCTATGAGCATGATTAACTTAAAAAAGGAATAATTGCAATTTGGTACTTGGCATTTTCAACAGACTTACAGATTTCTAACAAATTTTGGATGAAATCTGTGCATGGGAAATTTGTCAACATGATATCTCAAAAACACATATAGTATACATGAAATTAAGCATATAAATTTATCATTAAAATTGTAGGTATGCATCAAATTTTGTATCGTGTTCTCTAAAGGATTGATTATCTGATCAAAGAGTTAATATATATATTTGTGAGTATGTGAAAGTGATAAAAAACAACTTCACAACGATGTAGGTAAATGAAATTTAGTTTCTGATCCGGACTCCAACATTGTTGATCTGTGTCAAGTTTTTTAAGTCAATCGGCAGAAAAGAAATCAACTAAAATCCACCAGTTTTCTTCACTGTACTACGAAACATGAAATTTTCTACATTGTGTTTATATACGATGAAATCAAAAGGAGAATATCCCTGTTGACTTGGAATTGTATTTGTCAGCTTGCGAACACGATTAAGTATAAAAAAAAAAGGAACACGCTACATGAATGAAATTTATTATGGGGCCTTTATACTTAAATAGTTGGAACTATATCAAATTTTAGATGAAAGTCATAACAAAAAAGCCTGCATGGCCTTCCATGTGCACGAGAACAAGATAACTCAATAACGAAGCGAGCTAAGTGGGTGGATTTTGGCATATGGTTTTATCATTAGAATTGTAGATGTGTTTCAGATTTTGAACAAGATTCGTAAATGGCTTGATTGTTTGTTGGCTTGTCAAGTTCATAAATGTATAAAGCAAGATGAATGAATTTTAGTAGGGCCGCGGTGGCCTGATGGTAAGGTCTCGGCTTCGGAACCGGAGGGCTTCAGGTTCGAGACCCAATTTCATCGAAGAACCGCCGTGTAAGCGAGTCTGGTGCACAAAAAATCCGTCGGGGCCAAACGTTCTCCCGCTGATATGGTGTGGAAGTTTTGAGTGGGGTGCCAGCTCAGGTGTCGTCCTCGTCATCTGACCGCCGTTCAAAATTACAAGGTCCGTTCCAAAATAGTCTAGTATTGTTTTAAAACGTGACGTTAATATAACTAAACTAAGCTAAGCGAATGAATTTTAGGATGTGATCTATATACTTGAACTGCAGCCTTGTATCAAAATTTGAATCCCATTAGTCAACAAGAAAATTGCCGTTTCAAAAAAATAAAGGTTCCTGTTGCGAAATCTCAGCACACTCGCAGGTGTTTTTCCTAAGTACCATTTAATGATTGTTAACAAAAGAAAAGAAAAAAATTAATATTGCAAAAACAATACTGATTTCCAAAGATAATTTTGTTTGTATGATTAATATACCAATTTCGTCAAAAGTGAATGAAGTTTTGGAATGAATTCATGTTGAACTGATGAAAGTAAGTTTTTAAGCCAGTCGGAAAAAGTTTATATACAATATTAAATATTTTAAACAAAGGATTTAAAATTCCAATAGGTCGATAATTTTTACAATAACTTGTATTGCTATTTCACGAATGATAATTATTTTGATTTGACTCTAAGCATTATGAAATGCATTTGTTTTCAAGGAAAGATTGAATAAAATTAGAAGAAGATAAATGAACAATTCTGTACACTTTTAAAGATAAATGAATGTGCATTATTAACTCCACAATTAAAAAGGATTTTAGCCCCTAAATCACTAAAATTACATTTTATCAACTAATAACATATATTATAACCTAATTGCCAAAGGGACCGTTATTGATTCCATCATTTCTTTCATAGATTTATACGCAGTGTTGAAATAATTAGTAAAGCATGAGTAATATCGTTATCCTTTTCGTAACACACATTGTTACAGAATATTTTGTTTGGCATTTGATAATTTTTCTTTGGCATATTACCAAATTGGCATATTTTTTGGCATATTCACCCATTAAATTATTTTTGGCAATCTGATAATTTATAATGTAGTTCTTTTTAGCTCATAGTAGCTCTGTAGCTCTTAACAATACATAAGATCTAAATTCTTTAATACTTGGACAACATTTTTCACTGCTATTTTTCGAGATTTATTTCTTTTTTAAAAACATTTTTGCTTTATTTGAATAACAAAAAGACATTTTTTATTATCAGTTTTTGTAGATATAATTTTGTTAAAATCATGTTATAAAAGTTAAAAACAGTAACATTTATATTATTCAACTAACGCAAAAAAATTCCAATCAATCTCTAGGATCAAATACCGCATGTTTAATAAACCATATCTTTTAAAGTTATATTTATAAATATTGACATTATGTTAATTAGTACAGAGAGGCATTTAGTAAATAGAAACCGGATGATGATTGTCCTAAGAAATCAAAGGTTTATTTCTATGATTACCTGATATCACTGATATTAATATTCGATAACATCAAGTTATTTATTATTACAGTTGAAAATAGGGTTCAATTGATTCAAATGATAAGGATGCATAAAAGTAAGTAAATCTTTCACAGTTGGATTCAAGCAATTGTCGTTATTGAAATTTTTATTTTTAGATAAATTAAAATCACCACAGATATAAATCTTTTCTTTAAAGCTAAACCTATCAACAAATAAAAACTTTATATACTTACCAAGAATAGAACCAGATGCAAAATATATAAAGCACAGAAGCCTTTTTTTCTGGTATTTCAAATTGATTAAAACCCATAGACATTCCAGATTCGATACAGAAAAGTCAATTTATTGAACAGAAAAAGATTTTTTAATAGCATTATGTACATCATCTCCTTGTTGAATTGCGATCTTTTCGAAAAATGAAGTATCTGCCATCGAATTAATTGGAAGAATCAATGCCATGACAAAGTCATGCTTCAGTCAAAAATATGATATCGTAATTTTATAAAACCATGGAACTGAAAAAAAAAATCACTAATTTTAGTTTTTATCCTAAGAGCATCTTGATAAAATATAGTGGCTCATCTGTTTAAATCCTTACGTGTTTTAGGCTCTTAAGGTGATTATTATTCATTCCAAGAATAATTACATGAGAAATTTGATTTTACTGAAATTTGAAAATTACTGAGCTTACCACCTTATTACCCCAGAAACAAGATAACCAAGCTTCAGGCAACACCGATGCAATTCTATAGCTGTTTAAAATTATTTTCAAAAAGTCCACTATGAAAAGATACACAGGCTAGAAACTTTATTTTAAGTCTTTGGTATGAAAGGGAATCTAAATTCAAATAATGCAATATAAACTATATGAACAAATAATAGGATATTCGATATGCTCTAATAATAAAAATAAAATAATATTTAAAGTTAGCATTCGTTTTTAGTGCGGTGAAAAGTGAAAAATATTTTTAATTAACAATTTGGAAGACAAAATCAAATCGGAAAAGCGAGAGATACTGACAGAGATATTCTAGGTAAATCAGAATTTCAATAATATATATATATTTAAAGTTTAATAAAAGCTTTTAAGTTTTAATAAAAGATTGAACTTTTCTTTACGATATTCACTGTGTTTTAATAATATTGCTTTCAGAGCCTTGCTCTTTTACTATTTGATTTTATTCCTCCACATTTTAGGAAAAAGAAATCATTCGTATTACCTATTTATATTGAAAGTAAACAGTGTAGGATGTAAAATAACAAAAGTTGTTATTTCTATTTTATATTTCCCAAATAAAAACAAAAACATAGCTTCAACATTTTTTTTTACTTTCATTTATTTTCGATTTTTAGACTGTTCATTCAATAATTCATAAGCTGTTATTATAAGTATTGGGTAATATCACAATAAATTTTAAAATTTTATTGCAAATTCACAATAAGATAATGCCTCTTCTGTACAGCCAGAATTTATTTAAAATTAATAACAAATAATTAGATACTAAAAATACTGCTTTGTCATCAGGATTATACAACTGATGCAGATCATACTGAAAAAAATTTCCGAAATCGATCATATTAGGAAATGAGATAAATCGATTACGAAATTCCATCTTTAAACTCATGAAACTAATCAGATTAAAAAATAAAAGTATATAAAAATAAATACTTTCTATTAAACATGATTGACTCTGATACAATTCACGTTATCACACATTTTAAACTACAATTCAGGACATTAATTGGAAAAAGGAGGAGGAAAGGCATTGAAAAAATCCAAAGATAAGTAAATAAATAAAATTATGAAAATCAAAAATATTAAAATAACTAATATTTTAAATATTTTAAAAACAAGAAAACGATAGACTGCCATGGATGATACGGTTTGCGATTATTTTCATAATTTTTCTTTCAGATTAATTCATTCACATTGATAATATAACTAGAATCTATATAAAATAATCAGAATAAATGTAAACCAGAATCTATGTAAAATAACTAGGATGTATATAAAATAAATGACGGGAAACAGAATTATTCAGAAACTATTTTTAAATTTAAATCTAGTTAATGATTTTTTTCAAATATGAATTTTTTACGAACCTACCACAATTCTGTCACTTTCTGGCTCTCTCTCTCTCTGTATCTATCTATCTATAAATATATACATACATATACAGAGAGAGAGAAGAAACATTTCATTTTAAAATTTAGATAACAATTTTTTCATTAATTTTTAAAAAATTAAATCCAGTTTAAAATGAAATATTTTTAAATATAAACTATTTACTTGAAAAAAATGGCTGGAATCCGGGATATTTCATTAATCATAAAAGGGACATTAAGGCTATGACTCGGGGCGGAAAGTCCAAATACGAGAGAGCTCTAACTAATCCATGACATCCGATCACTTGATATGTATATCAGAAATTAAAAAGTATGATTCACTTTTTAATTTTAGTATTAAATTATTCAACTAACATTCAAAAACTAAATCTTTTTTAATATAAAATAATTATGTAAATTTCAGGAGAAATCAGAATCAATTTCAGTTCGAGACAAATAGCCGAAATTCGGAACTATCACAGCTGATTTGGAGCATATTATTTTAGTATATCCAGTAACTGAACAATTATCAAGTCTATTTTAAGTAAACACAAAATCTTCTTTTTTCACTTGTTGTAACTCAAATAAATAGTTGCCAAACTATCTTTAGTTTTTCTGAATATTTAAAAGCGACCCAAAACGGCATATTCCGAAATGGGCAGGAAAAGAACATCTTCCTTTCGTTGATTTTAAAATTAGAAGTTTTTGAAAGGTTTATTCTCAATCTGACCAATCGTAGTTCTAATCTTTAGGAGGGAGTAAACATAGAAGGAAAAGCCAATCCCACAATCCCAAACCCTTTCCACGTGAGCTTATTAACACAAGGAGCCTCTTTGGTTTAGCATTCTAATAGGCGAAAGGTCCAAGGGCCATGGCGTTCCCTCCATATGTTTTCATCGCTGTCGTACTGGCTGTGCTGTTCATATACTTCACATTTCTAGCGTAAGTTGAAATATAAATCCATTCATTGTTAAATGTTGATAAAGATTTTAAGAATATTTACAATTTCTTCGAGTGTCTCAGGACTCTGTAATGTAGGATGTTTCTATTTGGCTGCTTTATATATGTATTTCCTTTTAACTTGATAATATTCATAGACTGTATATACAATCTGAAAACTGTGATAACCTTGAAGCAATAGGCTTAGTGAAAATTTGATCAAAACGCTCGTCAGAGTAAATCATTTGATCTAGAACTATCAAATTTAAGAGACAATTACTTCTGGAGTAGACATCTTTACTAAGGAAGGATTTTTCACAATTTTAGTTAAAAATTATTCAAAATGTTTACGTTTTTTCTCAATAATTTGCAAGGGCATTATTGCAAAAACCATTTTTATACCACTTTAAAACTTACAACAACAACAACAAAAATACTTTTCAGTGATATTAGCGTTATTTTTGTACAATTTTATCTTTAATGTTTACAAATTTTAAAAGTAATTTGAGTATATTTTACAGTGATTTATATTGTTTGAGTCACTGGCTTTATTCTCAAGTACTTTCTCATGACATTCAATAATTTTGTGTGTGTGTGTGTACACATTATCGCTACCTCTATAAATAAAAAGACATTTTTAAAATGAAGAAAATGTATAATTCAAACCTAAAACATCCTATAGTTGCATTGATTATCATGCTACGATGTTTTTGACTAGAATTTCGATTTTTCTTCAATTTTATTTTGTTATAAACATTTAAGCTATTAACTGTTTTGCTTTCTCCTTTATCTAATTAGATGACGCTTTCTGGTTTAAGGAGTGTATCGTATTGATTCAACTAAATATCCGTAGAACAAATGGAATTCATGGGCATTCCAAGTAAATTTTGAGTAGCTCTATACTGACTATGGATTATTTAGTTTTAATTTATCAATTCATAAATGCAATAATTTGATATACGTGGATAAAAAGACATGATGGTTAAGGGGTTAAAAATTATTTTAAGCCGTTTTACCTGTATTTTATTGTATTCTTTTACATAATAATGAATGGGTTTGTTACTATCAAGTAATAGAATATATTTTGAAAATTCACTACTCGTTGATGACTAAAAACATTTGACTGCAAGTCATTTGAGCTGAAATCTTGCTATTAATAAATAATTTGAGGTTAAACGGGATGTTGTAAAAACTATATAATAGTAATGGAGTGCATGATTCATTGCTGTAAAAGGAAGAAGAAAGCAAATTTTTGGCAACAAATTAAGTAAGTTTTTGAGTTTTTTTCATATTAGAGAAGAACTTGAGGTCTTATGTTAATACCAGAAGTGCAAAAATTCAGAACTTTTCATTATTGGTTGCGTAAAATTCATTTTTTTTCATTCTATTGTAAAATTTAGAAAATTGGGATATCTGCTTATTAAGCGATGGTATCAAAGGATGAAAGATGAATATCTAGTAACTATTATTTTTTAAAAAAAATCTAAAACTGCATTGAATATGAATTGTATTTTCTTGATTACTTTACGTTCCTTTAGCATAAGATAGATAAAGTCTACGAAGTAAACACAGTACAAAAAATTGCTTACTTTTATTAAATGTTAATATTTATGTAAATGATTCTTTCTTTCTTTTTTTTTTTTTTTGCATTTCGAATACGACGTTGAAGCATATTTTTGTATGAAAATAACAAAAATAAGTAGAAAAGTGTCAAAATCGAGTTACGAGAAATAAGAAAAATTAAAATAACTCTCAGAAATTTTTGAAATATGCATGGGGATAAAAGGAAAAAAAAAAATTTTGATGGAAGGAAATTACAGAGAAATTTGAGATTTTCAAATTTAATTTGTTTTATATTTTTATTATATTCTTGAGAATTTTTAATGATGGTTTTGTGGAGTTTTTAAAGAATTGGAACAATTTTAGCTATGTAATTTAGAATTTTCAATTAAACATTATATGAAGTTTCAATTATATAGATTTTTTTTCTATCATAGCAAATTGAAAATCAACCAAAATTTTATTCTACAGTTTCGAGAAAAATTTGCTTTATTTTGCTATGGTTGAATGTAAACAGTTAAGAAATTTAGATTTTGGAAAACATTTTTTCTTCTTGATAGATTAAAAATATAACAACTTTAAAAATCAACAGTTTTTTTAAAAAATTCTTCTTATTCAATTTTCAATATTTGCTGACCAAATTTTTTTGAAGAATCTTGTTAAAGGAAATAAGTGAAATCAGGCATCAGATTTTGGGCATGTAAATTAGTTTCGGAGAAAAATTTTATGATTTTTTGGAAAATATCCATTTTTTTTTTTTTTTTGGTTTTCACTATTTCCAAAACCTTTTCTATTCAATAGTTTAAAAAATCAATGCCAATTATATTTAGTTAATATTTTTGAGTCTATAGAAAAATTTCAAGTAATTTGAATAGAATGTGTTTGATTTTTAGCATTTCGTAGTAAACATGATTTCGGAAAAAGCAAGCTGAAGAAAATGCGTTTAAAGATTCAAACACGAAAGCATTGTAATTAAGCCAATTTATAAAAATCAGTTCTTTTTCTCAACAGTAATCAAACATTTTTATGTGTGAAAGTAATAATTTTATGGCATTGTATTGTTTCCATAATTAACTACTGTAGTTTAACTTAGGTATAATTAGAAAAAGATTGAAAGATTAAATTTTTTATTGATTTTGGTGTTTTTATAATCAATTTATTTAAGAAATAGTTCTTAATTCCCCCTTCAAATGTTTATTAATTCCTAATAATAATTGTAAACCATTTAACTAAAGTATAAATTGAAAAACATTTGAAACAAGGTAAGTTTATAGAAAAACGAATCGAAGAAAAATGTGTTTATAAACATCTATACTAACTTTTTAATAAATATTTTTATATGTGATAAAATTATATTGTAGAATAAATTTTGTTTTGTTAGTATTAAAATGTTGTAGCAAACCTACAAAATATCATTAAATTTGGCCTCAACAAATTTAATAGGCAAATTTAAAAAAAGTTTTTTGAAAGTGCTTTATTTGGCAAATTTGATTTACACGCTCTGCACCTCTTACCATTCATAATAAAATAATGTATTTTTCTGTTAAATCGTGGCATTTCCAAGTCTATCAGAATGAAAGTAAGCAATTAAGTGCATTGCACTTTCAAAAAAGCTGATTCTCTTTTCCAAAATGTCCTAACTTAATGGGCAGAAATTAATAAAGAATGACTAAAGATGTTACAAACAAACAAGGAATAAACAATAAGGTTTTCAGAAAAGTTCTTTATTTTAAAACAAAAAATTTGGTAACTTACTCTTTAAAACAAAATGAAACAGAGGAAAAGGGCGTGGTCATTGTAACAAGTTTATCAAAATGACTTCATACACTTATTCTTATTTGTCCGAGCCTTTTGAAATTTTCAGAGAATTAGGACACAGGTTCAGAGATAATTTTAAACCCACAATTCAAAAATCCGCATTTTTACCGATTTCATGGTAATAAGTCCCCCAAAAGTAGAAGAACTGCATTTTCTTATAAGTTTAACTTTTTAAATAATCAATAAAAGGAGCTGTGCTAAAATTTAGTAAGCATAAATTTAGATCTTTAACAGAGTCAAAAATTAACTATTAGTTGTATATTCTATAGAAAGGGATTTTCCGACTTGTTTAGTCTTGATGAAGATGATTTAAATTAAGATAATGCGTTGAAAAATGAATTGGAATGACATTAGCTAGATAATTTATTTTACCTTTTTTCTGTTCTATGTAAAAAAATTTCATACATTAAATTAATAAATAAAGATATATCAGGTTATTTATTAATCTACGTTTGGAAAAATAGTAAAAGAATTCACTGATTAAACCGAGAAAAGAATAATATTTCTCACTGAAGTTCATAAAGCTTTAAAAAAATGTATTATTTTATTAAGTTTTTCTCTTTTAAATATTACATTTCTAAGAAAAAAATAAATTTTTTCCCATTAAATCAAAATATAACAAATTGTTTATTGTCTTATGCTTAAGAAATTTGATTTGCAAAAATTTTTTGTAGGAAACTTAATGGCAATGGACTCATATTTTATTTATATAGTAACATGATAATTAAATCATGATTTTTATAATTGTTTGATAAGACACTGGTTTTAAATCTTATTATGGTGATGTGATAAAGAAATCATAAATTAGCGCCTCTACATAAATCAGAAATAATTCATCAAAGATACTTGAATAAAGCCCATATAAAAACGAAAGAAAACCTCAGAAATTATGAATCAGTTAATTAATATTGGAATATAGGTAGATTTGAGATATAAAAAATAACAATTTTAGAAATAGAGATGATCATTTCAGATAAAAAAAATGATCATTTCAGACAAAAAAATCTGAACATTTTGAACGATTTTCTTTTAATGCTTCAGGCATAAACCATTATTTATTAATAAAAGAAATTAAAAACTGCAAAAACTGTAGCAATTAAAAATTTCTAATGCTTAAAATAATTTCAAATTAGTTAATTAATTAATTAATTAAAATTACTAATTCATTATCCGATAGTATTCAGATTATATTGTTATTTAAACCCCATCAAGTCCAAATTAAAATGCAATTTAGTCCAAGTTAAAAGCAGAAATGCATATGAAAGCAGATTATTCTGGTGATACCAAAATGGCATTATATGCCCTGAAAAGTTTAATATAAATTTAATATGACTTAATATGGAAATTTATATAAAATTCACGATCTCTAAATATTGTATTTGACAGATTTGTTCTTAACTATCACTTTGTTTCTTAATTTATATGATAATATTAATACTTTTAGTGTTAATAAGGGTACGTTTTACAATTCCACTTCCCCAACTTTTCGGTCTCTTTTAATAAATTTAGGTTTAATTAATGGCTATTTCCAATAATTCAAACATGCAGAGGTTCATGTTTGTTATATCGTAAGGTTTATTAGAAATGTGAGGCAAAGGTTTTGAATTAATACTGATTATTTATTTGGAATTTTGCGAAAATTTAATTTTGGGTTTAGATGTACGGATACTTCCCTTTTCTTGATAGAGATCTGCTATTTGATAATTTTTAATTAATAATTCTTTCTTATATATGGGAAATAAATAATTATTTTGATAATGTGAAGAAACTAGAAGAATTATTTATAATTTTCTACTATATTTTAAACTCGCAAGATTATAAAAGTAAAGCTTGTTAAAAATTTCTTTAGATGATTTGAGCCAAATTTTCAAATTTCACTTGTTTATTTTAAGTTGATAAATGTGTTTTTTTTATCACAATTATTAAGATAAATCCAAAATTCATGAAATGTTGCAGCATTTTTCCATATTTCAGCAGAGAAATGCTTCTTCTAGAGAATTTTGCATTAGGCTGTAAATATTTGATGACATGTTTGGGAGAAAGACAATCAGAACTATATGTATATATATTCAAGATACTAATCGATATTTGTTATTTTATTGACAGTTGAAGCTGAAATATTTAACAACATTTCAACAGCGATTTGAATTAAATGATTTATTTTTTAAGCTTAAGAAGCTTAAGCTTATTTTTACCTTAGAAGTATTTCAAGGAAGTTAACTACTTTTTTCAGATATATTTTAAGTTTTATTTTTCAGTAGAGGGCAAATTTTTGCATTTTTAATTTTTTTATTTATAAAGTATAGAGAAAGTATTGTAATCGTCAAAAAATTGGAATTCGAGATTTTCACGAATCTCTCCATTTTAGACCTCACGAAGTTGGAAAAACACATTTTTAGCGTTATATCTGGCTGTTTATCACAGGCAGATATAACGCTTTAAGCTAGACTAATGAAATTTGATGCATTCTCTTTAAATCAAAGTTGCATATTTTTAAATAAAATAAATAAATATGAATAAAGGAGAGAAACATTCTACTAGGTTTACATTCTTTACAGTCTTGATCACTACATTTGCATTTGCATTCCTCCTTCTCTTTTGTAACTAATCAACCAACTTCTCTTATCATTAAGTGAACGTCTGAGATTGCTCGAGCCATCAATAAAGGATAACGAAACCAAAACATTGGTTTAATAGTTAAAATCAAAGAATAAAATAAGTTATTTGTTGATTATTTAATGACATTTAAATAATAGTATTTAAAATTATTTTCGGATTTAAATAGAAAAAAATTCTGCTTCAGTTACAGCAAATCAATGCCAGACTTGCACACGTGTTATTTTAAGAGATGTTTAAATTCCTATAAGGCATCATTTTAATAATAAACTCAAGATATGAAATGGAAGTAATTAAGATGGAAATCTTAGGCGTTTCGGTTTCAAGGAATAGTTTTGTTAAAGTTCCATCTATACGAAATTGTAATTAAAATTATCATTGCACTTAAAGTATTGAATAAAATCTCGAATTCAACAAGTATAATAGAATTTCTAGTTTTACAAACTATATTAGTAGTCAAAAATTAGTTAAAATGACGAAGACAAAAATCCAGCATCCATTCTATCGTTAGTTCAGGCAAATCAGTATGTTAGCTTCAGAATACGACTTATGAAACAATTCCTGACTTCGTTATTTTGTAGAAAGTATATAATTTTCAACAGGACAGCAGCATAATGTCTTTTTATGATGTTAGATAATAAAAGATTTTATAAGCTCTCTCGTCTATGGTGTCGATACATTTAGGCATGTTGCTGGGTAAGATTTGTTAAAAAAAATAATGAAAATGCGAACAGCAGAAAGGTACTCGCATGATAGTGATTGTTTTGGATCTTCTATTCAGCAATTTTTTATAACCTCTACCATCTAGATAGAGATAAAAGCAGAAGATGAATATGAGACATTTGTAGGCGTTTATTAGACAGCTACCTACAAACTATATTTAGCGCTTTACTTTATTATA
The DNA here is from genome assembly GCA_026543865.1 of Argiope aurantia. Taxonomy (NCBI): domain Eukaryota; kingdom Metazoa; phylum Arthropoda; class Arachnida; order Araneae; family Araneidae; genus Argiope; species Argiope aurantia. The sequence continues at coordinate 409,488 of JAPMOR010122725.1, read as the reverse complement.
TTAGGTTGCCCAAATGAAAAGTAGACAAGTTGAAAGAAAAGAATACCTTTATTGGAAATTAAAAGAAATTGCCACGGGCATTGTAACACAGGTACTATCATTTAGGTAGCAGATCTATGCCTTTAATGTAGAAAGGTGGTGGTTGAATCTATAGGAAGTCCTGCATAGCTTCAATCACATCGCCGTTCGAATGGAAACGTGTCCCCTGTAAAGCTCTCTTAAGTTGCTTAAAGATGTGGAAGTCACAGGTTGACAAATTCGGACTGTACGGCGGGTGTTCCAACACTTTCCGACGGAATTTTTTTAAGGTCGTTTGGATTTCACGGGAGACGTGTGGGCTGGCATTGTTATGGAGAAGGATCACTTGTTGTGTGAGAAGTTCTGGCCTTTTGCTTTTCATTGCTTTCCGTAGTTTCTTCAGAGTACTGCAGTATTGTGTTGAATTGATAGAGTTCCCTTGGGAACAGGAAATCACGGTGGCCCATGGCATTCAATGAATAAAAAACCGTACTACCGCGCGCTGTTCCGATCTGGACGCATCCATGTACAGCACGACTTTATTTTCGACCAGTTTCCTCTAATACGAACAGTTTTCACTGTTGAAAGCGGTATGCAGTGCACACCACCTACCGCCCTTTATATTCCTGTTCGGTAGTGCTGCTTTAGCTGCAGTCATTCTGACGCAATCGCAAGTGTCTATTTTTTATTTGGGCAACCCTTATATATTATTTGGGCCCTATTTGAATATCCCCATTCTCTATAATTATTCAAGTCATATGAGCTAAAATCAACCTCTCTAACCCAAGAAGACATAGAAGAGTGTATGAGAAAAACTAAAATTGCAAATAAGATCAAAGTAAAAATATAATGAAATTCTAAAAGCTGGACAACTTCCTAGAAATAAAAAAAAGGATCGAAGAGGCGAAATCTTAATTGGAATATTTAAAAATATCATATAAGTTATATGGATTCCATCACTATAAGGAAGATACAATGCCTGAAAAGTGCAAGAATGGTGTTGTAATTATGATGGCCATATCACTGATGACGAGTGTACCTCCTACGGTAAGGATTGCTACATGGGTAATGGCCATTTCATAAGTGGCCGCAGTATCCGTGTTCGTATTCGAGGAGCTATATAGAATACAGTAACATGAGACTATTTTGCAGATAATTTAGAGCCCACCAAATAGATGATACTGGCCGCCTATAAAAATTTCTTCGATATTTCTTATTTATTTAGTCGAGAGTATTCTTTATGGTATCCATTCTTTATTTAACAGAATAAAGACAATTACTGAAGTAATATCAGCGATTTGAATTAATCTGAGTATTATTTTGTGCGTAGTTAGAAAATTGTGTTCTTACTTTGAACGTATATCCCTCCAAGGCACACCTCGTATCTGGGAATGAGAAGCCGTCGGATAATCATATTGGGTTTAATATCCCAAGAGAATACAGAAATGGCAGTGTGGTTGCGATACTCACATCTATGATGACGGGTGTATTTACAGTGGTGCATAGGAATAGTAATTTTGTAGCTGATCACAGTATCCGTGTCCTTTTCGAAGAGATCTGATCAATTAGATGCACCTTCGTGCTAAGCCTCGTTGTTTTCACATTAATTATATGTTTTCTGCAGTATGAACTGAGTATGAATTTTTGTGTTCGTGCTGTTATAAATAGGGGTTTTTATTTACATCTGCATCTCATCCATATCACAGGCGTAATGCTACTTCGGTATTGTTACTCAAAAGGTGAATCCAATGAGCTATAATGATTTTAATTTTTAATTGCAATGTTTTTTTTATATTACTAGTAAAATTAATAGTCTCGTAGTGTTTCTTTTCTTATCCATTTGCTCATCCCCCCCCCCCTGGGGGCACCTCGGAATGAGGATGAGGAGCTTCCGGCCTAGTAGTTGGCTCTCACTACCCTGGAAGGTACACGAAAATGTGGGGATCTGGCTCCTCCCGTCGATGACGGGACATACTTCCTTAGGGAAGGGTTGTACCGCGGCCAGTGATGGCCCTTAGGACTCAACCACAGTTCCCGCCAGTGTAGCTGTTGCGGCGGTCCGGTCATTCCGTTTCTTATCCGTGTGCCTTCGAGGCTGGTTGGAGAGTCAGTGATATGTCTTATCCATTTCCACAGAACTAGAAAAAAGCATTGTTGAGTGCTACTTTGATAAAAGTGGAGATTCTTTATTGTCACTTTAAAGTAAAGAATTTTTCTTGTTGGTACACTAGATTTATTATATCAACGTCTTTTTCTGAATCTACACGATTTCCATTGAGAACAATTTTGGATAATGATAAAATGAAGCGGCCGTTCTTGAAGTAGTATTCTATTTACCACATTTTCGTCCCATACCAAAGTTAAGAAGCTTGAATCACGACATCAATGTGTATCAGATCATATGTTATACATGGCGAATCTTCTAGTTAGTTTAAATTCACTCGAATTTGAAGCTTAAACTTTTAAAGCATGCATTGCATCTTGGAAATTTAGAATATTCTTCCTCAATTTATTAGCAATTCTAAAACTATAAGCTGGAAAGGAAAACATGAAGAAATTTATTTAAGATGAAATGAAAATTCACAATTTTATATATTTCTTTAACCTAGAATGAATTTACAGTTACTGGAATGAAAATTTAGTTATGAAAATAAAAAGATTAAATTTTGTTCTTGTGTATTTGAGGTTACGTGGCTATCAAATTTTACAATTTTATGATGTTTCTTACTATATTTTGCTATTTTCTTTGTAAGATCTGTGTTTAAACTTTTTACTGCGTACACAAATTTAAAAAAAAATGTAAAACATGCTTGCTGCCATTTCTACATTCATCATTGAAAGACATAGGCGATCTTTAACTTCGAAAGTTTTTAAATATGCAATCTCAAATAAATTATATTTTTACATTACACTGCGAAAGAACCAAAGACAGATACATTTTAGTATTTTATTTTGGTTAGCAAAACGTATCCTGCGAACATAGGGAAAAAAAATTGAGGGATATTTTGGAACCAAAGAGGACTGTATATAATTTATTTTATCCTCTTTGCATTCATATGGACTTGATATGGTAAAAGTAACATACAATATCAGCATATGAATTAAATATCTTCTGATCAGATAGACCTCTTTGAATTCAACGGTTAAAAAGAAATTACCGTAAGATGTTTCTTGATTTAGCCCATATTAAGGATCACTTTTTGATTTAGTAAAAGAAAGACTGACGCTTCTGAGATTCAGATAATGTAAAACTAGATATATAAACATATTTTTTAAAAAAATTATTAAAAGCAAACATATTTTTCTTTGAAATTATGACATTCACTTTTATTTCCTTGAAATTTTTCCTTATTCCTCCTCCCATAATTCTATTTTCTATGTTTTCTTTACTACAATCTAAATATGTTTCGTCACTTTGAGAACACTTCTAGAAAAATAAAACGATGAACCTTCGATATTAGTAGTATAGTTATTTAAGTATTTCTATGTTATTTTTTAATCATTTTTTATTAATCTGGTGTTTTTTCAAACAACTTCGGGGAAATAAAATTTTTATTTTTGGTTTATATTTAAAAAACCAAAATCGGACAAAAAAAGTGTATGATATTAGAATTCTCTAGAAGAAAGAATAATAAAATATTTTATGGAAAAATGTTCTTTAATAATATGTTTATTTCCACCTTTTTCTTTACAGATGCCATAGCCAATGTTGCAAATTCTTCAAAGGTTGTTTTCAGTCTTGTTTTGGGAATGATCGGCGAAACAACGAATCTGATTCTATTCCTTTGAATAATCTATCTACTGGTTCTACATCTCAGATTCCATCAATAGTGATCAACCGTCCAAACACAAAAGACAGAGAATCTCCTCCAATGTATTGTATTCCTAGAAGAACGCTCCAATCCAGTAATCGATTGCAACCACTTGCCCGTAAAGTACCTTCAAGAATTTCCGAAAAAACAAGCGGCCACGAATCTTCTAAAATGAAGCTTAATGACTCAGGGGTTAAATGCGAGCCTTCAATTTTTAACACGAATTATAATGGCCGTTCGGAATCACATTTTGACCGGAGTATTAGCAAATTTACTGATGAAGTAGGAAATAGGAAGGATGGTATAATTCACCAAAATAAAAGGAGCCTTGAAAGAAATATTGTGACAACAGTTATGCAGAAAGATGATTCTAATCCTAACTTTCATCCAAAATCACAGATTGAAATGGACGGAACTTCAAGATCTGGAAGATCTTTAAATTTTGGAAATAATACATCGTCAGAAGATAGACAGGAGCCATATTATCAAACTATTTTTGGCAAATTAATTGCAAGAGGAAAAATACGTGATGAAATCAACAGAATGCAAGCAACGTCACAAGAAAATTCAGAAAATAGAATGCTTAGAGTTGATTCACCAGTTTTAAATATTAAACGAAGGGTTACCAATGGAAGAAGAAAGCCACATTTATCTAGATATATAGCTCAAAATGACCCTGGTGAAAACTTATGGCCTGGCTACAAAATATCTAATAACAATAATCAGGAGCAACCGATACTAAGGGGAGCTGTTTCTGACTGCTGTCGAGGATCCGTTATGAAAGGAATAACAAAAATGTGTTCATCAGAATTAAAGCCCTTGCCGGAGTTTGAAGAAATTAGTTCCTCTGAAGACGCAGAAGCAAAAACAATGGAGCAAACTAGATTTGAGAAAGTGATGAATCCACCAATGCCGTGTGATGGAAATCTGAGTTGCAAAATTAAAGCATCATTTTCAAATATAAATAAAGAAAAATCGACCACCAGTAAAAGAGAAATTGGAGTAGGTTTTGCTGAAGAAAGTTTGCAGTTCAAATTTATCAAGAATGATATAAATCCAAGCAAGCCTGAAGGTAAAGAGGAAGCGACGGCTCCTTCAAAACTGTGTGGTGAAGACTTTTGTAAAACTAAAGCGCCAATTTGGAATTTGAATGAAAAAAGATCATTCACCAGTAAAGGAGAAACTGAAGCTGGGAGTGTTGAAGATAATTTGCAGTTCAAATTTGTCAAGAATGATATAAATACAATCAAGCCTGAGGAGAATAATGGAATGGTGAAAAATATGGCACTGAAGTTACCCAGAGTATCACTGAAAAGAAAGCAATTTCTTGGCATCAAGGCGGAAAACAGATCTTTTGGAAGTACCATTGGATCTAAGTATATAAAAGATGATTGCTATTCAAAAAATAATTGCTATGATAGAAATTTAAATATATCTCAAAATAATAAGATAGCCGAGGATAAGGCATTAAAACTGTTGCGTGTGTCGTTGACAGAAAAGCAATTTATAAATAACAACACTGGAAATACATTTTCTGGAAGTGCTATTGGATCTAAAAATAAAAAAGATGATTGCAACTTAAAGAATAATTGCAATTTTATAAAAAACGAAACAAATTTAATTCGTATCCCAGCTGAAGAGAAGAAAGATAATATTCCACAAAGATTTCTTGAAAAATCTCAACTGAGTAAAAGTTGTAACTTGCGTGCATCTTATAGAAAACGATGCCTAATTCCCAACAAATACATGAAAAATAAGGTATCTCCCAATAATTTGAGTGTGGGAGAACCTGCAGGTCGAAGTGATGCAAAAGCTATTTTGCACAGCAAAAAATCTTCCAGGGAGCCTCAAAATATAACGATGAAAACAAAGTCCATGGGAAACGAGCTATTCGACAGAGACCAGAAGATGGAAGCAGGTTGCATTAAGAGAGTAAATATGGATTTGGGCGAACTATCGGTACGAAGCAAGAATACTAATTTTTCACAGAATGCTTATTCATTAGTTGAAGATAAACCAAGAAATAATGCCCCTATTAACGTTTCTGAAAAAAATACCAATACATTGGAAGAAAACGCCGAAGAAACATTCATATGAATAACGCGTTGAAAGAGCTACAAAGAGTACATGGATAATTCAAACTGTATGCTAAAGAAGCAGCTTAAAGCAAATTATATAGTTAAAACCATATTATTTGAGCTTTACATTTTTAAGTAAAAAAAAAAAAAATTGCTTTTTCCGAATTTTTAGAAAACCATCCAAAAAACTATCCTAGAATGAGGTGAGATCGTGTCAGGTAGGGTGAGAATTTGTCAACAAAGTATCTTGGTAACATGTCATAACAATTGTGCAGTGAAATTCATCCTTTCATTACGATGGTGTTAATTGATAATAACTCAAAAAACGTCTCAGTATCTTAAAGAGAGAAGAGTGCGTGTGTAGCCAAAAGTTAATCTTATCAACCCATCTGGTACAGTCTTAAAAAAAAAGATGCAAGCAAGAAATGAGATAAAAGTAAAAGTCACTTACATAATCAGTCTTGATTATGTATGTGTTTTAGTAAAGTTACTGTATTTTTAAATATGAATTAAAAAGATCAGGATGTTTTAAAATATCAAGCACTGAAAATTAAGGAATAAGGTAATAAAAAGAAGGTTAGGAATTTTTAAAGCCATATAAGTGCAGCAGTTTTAAAATGAATTGATAAATAGAAATATATTGATTATTTATTAAACTAAAAATTGATTACTCATTAACAAAAATAACCAACAAATTACCTCTTTCAAAATTAAGAATTTATTGATATGTGAAAAATGACTCGATATATTCACTTTTATTTATTTATTACAGAAATAAAATCATTCAATAAATTGCTGAAGATAATGATTTGAGACTGGCAGTTTTAAAAGTATTTGCAACAGCATTGCTTCTATATTAAATTTGCAGAAAAGTGTAATTAAAAGAGATTTGTTATGTATTAAGCTGTTACATTTTTACATTGTGTGAAATCGAAAGGCATTATATAAGAACACAAATACATTCTGCGAAATCATATATAGTAATAAATGAACATCATCAACTCAGTGAAACTCATCAACTCATGTGCTTCCAAAAATAAGAAGATTCCTTAATTTTAAAATAATTCATTTGGTTTGAAAGCGATTGAAGTTGCAAGTGTCATCAGATGTATAAAGAATATAGAATACAACATGAGTAGTCAAGCTATATTGTTCAATTTTCGCGTAGAAGTGCATACACGTCCAAAATATCAACTTCAGCAATAATAAATAAAAAATCGAAAAAAAGCCTCATTTTTTCCCATTTTTTAACAGAGCGAATTTTTGTTTCTGAAATTCAAATGTTGAAATTATTTTAAGAATTGCACTAATGATAAAATGTGAATTACTTCTGGAAATGCGAAAGAAACTTCCAAAGTCATCCTAGAAAAATTTAAATATGAAAACTATGCCAGAATATTAAAGCAATTTTACAAATTAAACAAGAATAAGAATGTTACTTTCGAGGCATTACTATCTAGTTTGTTTTCTTTGAAATATAGAAAAAAATCTTGAGGTTTGTGCCTTTCTCCACCACCAACCTAACATCATTTTTTAATTTCTTAGTATCTAATCTCAGAAAAGTTAAGCTTCGTTGTTTCAAGAAATAATCTTGAAGTTTATGGTAACTTGCTTTAGATAATGCATGCTATTAATAATCCCTATGTATTTCATGTAAACGGAAAAATTTCATTATCAAGGAAGTGTTGTCATGAAATACAGGCTTTAAAATGTTTAGTGAATTTTAAATTTATTTTTTTAAATTTAAATTTGTTAGTATCATGTGCTAGTATTTTTTTTTACAAAGGAGCCAAAATGACAAGAGTTAAACGTTATAAATAGTTAAAAGGATAGATTTTAATGTTTTGTTTAATTAAATGTAAATATTTAAGTGTACTTTAATTTCTTGAAAGTTTTTGCTTAAAAATTTATAAGATTTATAGAACTTTATAGAAACACTTATCATTAGTTTATACTCACTGGAAAACGTTCTCACTTGTCTTAAAGTTTTTTTAACTGAAAAAAAATGACCTTCGAAAGTATAACTTCTACTTTATTATAGTTCATTAAAGATTCAGAAGAAAGTGCGTAGTTATAATCCTTTTAGCCGCAAGTCCACAGCTTGGCAGTCATCTAATTTCATAAGATATAGTTTCATTGCAATTATTCGTCTGGTCCTAAAGTTTTGTTCCCGATTGACTGAATGAAAGCATTTTCGAAAACATATATTCTACTTTATAATATATTTGTCGGATAGAACGTTGTAATATTTTAAGTTAAGTAGCTTTGCTCATGGCAAAATGTGTGAACTGACTTTTAAAAACATATACTATGTAATATAATATGTTTCTTAAGTACAGCACAGGGAAAATTTTCACCATTAAATGAAAGAATTGACTTTCAAAATATACGAGAGTAAGTTAATAAGCCTCTGCACTTTCGTTCTAATTGTTCGTAGGTGGGATATATTGCTTTGTGTGCTCTTCAGTCGCTCAGTTAGGACGGCTCAGTTTCATTGTAAACACGGCTGCTCCACTCTTTGTATGCACCAAAGAAGAACAGAATTCTGCAATATGTTTTTTTTAAGATCTAAAATTGTACCAGAAACTGAAATCCACAGACTTTTAGCACACTATGAGGACTATGTTTTATCATGAAAAGGTAGGCCGAACAGTTCAAAAGCTGCTTAACAAGCATATAGGACAAAGAATCAGCAATACGTCAGCTATATTACATATCGTTCAAGTTCTCAATCTGCATTTCGATGTGTTTAAAAGCATACTGCATACAGTCCCGATCTCGTCCCGTCCAATTACCATTCGATTCAAGTCAGCGTTTTCTGCATCTCTGAAATGATGGAAGTGATCCATATTTGTCTTGCTGCTAAGCCAAAAATATTTTTTTAGAGGTAATCGCAAAGCTTATGTAAAGAATGGTTTAAATGAATCGAAAAGCAGTGTGACTACGTTAAAAAAAATGCAATTTTAAATTCTGTACTGGTGTTCGAATAAATTATAAAAAATGAGTGCAGATACTTATTAACTTTTCTCGTATTTTCTACTTCGTAATAAAATATTTGATAAGCATCATAGTGTTATTTTATGTAGTATAGCTTTGTCTTGGAAAAAATGTGCGCACTGACTGAGTTTCGAAAATATATATGCTACTTTGATAAAATCAATGGAGTTTTTTATGTAGAGTTTATTTTTTTTGTACTTTAGCCTCGTCTAAGACGAAATGAGTCAAATGACTTCCAAAAATGTATATTCTACTTTGTAATAATAATGAAGTATTATTATATACACTTTTATCGATGTCTATTTTTACACTTTAACTCGGAGCTTTGAGTTAGTTTTTTTAATAATATAATCGCATAAAAATAACATTGCATTCAGAAGATTATAGTTTTAAAGAAAACTAAGACGCATATTTGGACAATGCTTGATATGATGCACTTTATATGACATTATTTACTATATATAGCCATATGAGCCGTTCATTTTGAAAATGAGGCAAGTCCATTTTTTGTTATTGCTAGATATTTAAAGGTTTACATTTCAACAAATTTAAAAATATTGTTAAGTATTAATAGATATATTTTTTGTATTTTGTGGTACCAGATAATGTAGGTTTATAATCCAATAGTGTTTACAGTGCTAACTTCAAAGTAAGAGTTTCATTATAACTAAATGGTATTGTTTCACTTTCAAAATTAATGTATTATTTTAATCGCTCATTCAATTGGGAAATATTTCAGTTGCATCAGTCTTTTTTTAATAATAAAAACAAAATACCATTCAAATTTTTATAAATATTTATTCATTTGATAAAAAGTGAAACAAAAAGAATATTCTAGTAGAAAATATAACAAAAAACAATTAAGTTTTGTTAAGAATTTCAATGAAATTATACATTTTCAGTTTATACGTAGGTATAATTAAATTGAATTTTATTCAGGATTTAACATTTTAATATATTTATGATGAACGGGAAGTATATATGGTAATTAATCCATCACATCCTTGTATTTTTCAGATGTAATAGATCTTCTTTTTTCATACATAAAAGATAATTTTATATTTCCGAAATTACTTGATCTTCCTTGTTGTGGTGACAAATCGATAATTTTAAATTCAGCATCTTGTTCTATCGAAGTTTTGTAAAACATTTTGTATGATGCGTCCCTTGTAAATCTGATCCAACATATATTTAATCAATTCTCGGTTTCTCCATTGGTATTTTTCTTTCTTTTTAAAACCGCTTTCTCCAGAGGTTTGGTTGGAAAAAAAATTTCACGATTCATTTCATATAATAAAAATTTATTATGTTTGCGACAATTTCGTATTACTTTATAGTAATTCTGGGGAATATACAAGTAACTGGTTTTCCAGATTGCCATTTCTACCACTCCAAAATCACGATTGTTCGGTAAAAATGAATATCCTGACAATAAAAATTTGTGATCAATGATATTTATTTCACTGTCACTGAACTGAACAATCGGTGTTGGAAGTAAACGTATTATTATCGAAACACAAAATTAAGATAAACTTTTTATTATTTATGAAATATTGCACACCCATCGATTATCAATATCAAAGATAGATAGATAAAAACACCATAGATTTCAGACACGATGTCAAACGGCCACATTTGCTTCATCATACAGCAACCGGAGCTAAATTTTGCCGTAATATATTCTAATATATTCGGTCAAAAATAATCTAAGATGGACTTCCACCACTTTCAAAATAAACATATTTTCAATACTGTTAAGAGCTAAAACTTCCATCCCCCAAATACTAGAATCTAATTTTTTTTACTATAAATTGTTTACGCATTAAAAGATCATAACAAGTTTTATCTATAACTACCATTATCCCCATTTTTTTAAAAAATGGACTTGCCTCATTTTCAAAATAAACGGCTCATATATATATATATTGCTTATTTCATACAATATTACATACCATTAATGATTATGGTAAAGCAAAAAAAAATGTCATGTTTATTACGGTTTAATATATGTGCCGTGTTTAATGTATGATATAGTATTTAAGTATAGTTTTTGTAATATGATATATTATTTAAGTCTCGTGTTTATTATGGTATGGTATAGCATATAAGTGTTGCGATTATTATGATATAGAATATAAGTGTCTTGTTTATTATGTTATAGCAAATAAGTGTCGTATTCATTTGTGTTTAAGATTTGGTACTTATTATGTATTATTGTACAACATTCATTCTTTACGTATATTAGGAATTCTAAAGAACTTTCGTATTTTAGTTTCTAGAATACTTTCACGCTTCTTAACTATATGTCATTTATTATTAACAAAAATCTGAGCATTTCAGTCTTTTGCCGTTTATGTATAGTGGTGGAAATGCACAACATAAGTGTACAATTCATCCATCGTATGCTTTTTGGATAAAGAATAGAGTAATTGAAACCAAATAATTTAATTGCATTCATATGACAATTACGTTTTGTCAGCATGTAGGCATATTATTTATCCTGAAGTTTTAAACAAATTTTTGCGATGGGAATTGACGGATTTTGTGCCAAAAGGATGCCAGAAGCAAAAAAAGAAAATCATCTGATTTTTAAAGAAAAAAGACCTGCTAGAAGTTTATTATTTATTTACTTTTAATGATTTTTAGAAATCTTAAGTGACCATTTTACGCACAGTCAGAAATATTCAAGTTGAGGAGATTTGAAAATTTATTTTGCTAAGAAACAATTCTGATTTTAGATCTTTTTAGTTAGATTAAATCCATTGTCACTAAATATAACCAATTCTTTGCGATCTTACATTGTAATGTAAATATGCAAAATAATAAATTTCTGAAATACTTCTATCATACCATGATAATTTAAAAAGTTAAGAGAGATAAAAAATTCAAATATTCAAAAATAAATTTCTTTTAATTATCCAAAGTAAAAAATGTTTGTTTTAGGATTATAAATAGAAAGAACGAGCTAATTACATTAAGTTGTTAAAAAATTAATAATTTTTGATGAAATTCAGTTATTGTTTTATTGTAAACCTCCTTTTTTGATAGTTAAGTCAAAGTTCAGAAATCGTAAAATTAAAAAAATGCCCGTATTATTGAAAGTTTTTAGAGTTTATTCTGAATATCAGAGTTTAATAGTCGGATTACAATGAATGTTTCTTTTTTAAATATACTGCAGCTGAACTTTATTTTTTTCGTTAAAAATTTTATTTTTCTTTATGTCAGATTATTATTATATATTATATATTATATATTATAAAGATTATATTTATATCTTTATGTCTGATTATTATTATACATTGGGTTTTTTCTTTATATCTTATTATTATATATTTCTTTATGTCAGATTATGCCACATTATTTTTTTGAGAAAGATAAATAGGTAGATAAAACAAATAATAAATTAAAAAAATTAATAATAAAATTAATTAAAAAAATTAATTAAAAAATTTAATTAAATAAAATTAATTAAAAATAAAATTAATCTACTCCCTATCTTACTTAGAGATAATTTTTTATGTACTGGATTCTGTTTATCAACGATAGTTTTAATAACTATTATTAGAACTTATATTATACAGAAAATAAGCAATATATAGAAATAGATTTTATCTAATGATTTATTTGTAATATTTTTACAGTAAAAACCTCAATAAATTTGTGATGATTTGTACTTGACAGCAAAAATTTCAGTATTTTTATGATGTTTTGTATTTGGTAGCAAAAATTTCAGTAAACATGTGATGTTTTGTGCTTGGCAGAAAATCACATCTTCGCTAATAATTTGACACCTCATCTTTGTTATTAAATCGTGAAAATGTTTTATGAATTTTTTTTAGTGGATAAAATATTTCTACTGATTAAATTATAAATTAAATTGTAACTATCATAATTGAAATGTTTCTTATCAGAAGTATATATATCGGTTTTACAAATTTCTATAATAAAAGTGGATATTACTTAGTTTTTTTTTTCAAAAAAATAAGAACTCCAGATAATTTTATCAAAATATAAGCTTTGAGACAAAATGAGTTTACATCCTTGTGTGTGTGTGTATTGTTGAGTATTAGAATAATATTAAAAAAAATGTATTTAAAAAATACTCGAATATGTTTATTTTTAGTAAAATCTTCTTTTTATTTTTCATCTTTTAGGAGAATTAATTCATTTGCCTGACTTATTTAGGTTGACTCCTGGAAAGGGAAATGCTGTTTGACGATTGTCTTATGGTTTCATGACTAATCAATATTGTATTGCTTGTTTTTACTATGAAATAAAATTTTCTAATTGTTCTTTTCTATGATTTACTATATTCTTAATTTTTCAGTAAATTTTTAACTAAAATTATCTCAGAGTAATTCATAACTAAATAATTTATTTTTATCATTGTTAAAGGAGAAAACGTTTTTCAAACTAAAAATCGACAGAAGTGTTGAGCAATAGTTTAAGAAATTAGTGTCATTAATTAAAATTCTTATTGGCTTCGTTTTTCATTTAAATAATAAAAAATTGAGATGATAAATTTTAGCTTAAATTATCCAATATATAATCATTTTAATCTCAAAAATCGTATTAAATTTTTTTTTCATGAATTTCTCTTTTCGGAAAATATTCAGAATCAAAATACTCTTGGAAGATTATAGATAAAACTAATTGAAGTATCCCCCAAAATTTTCATTACATATAACTGATAAAATTAAAATGAAATTTGCTTTATACATAAAATTAATAAATGAGTGAATGAGTAGTGACATCAAATTGAATGAATGAATGTTTTAAGAATAGTATAAATGTTAATAACACTTTTAATGTTTTTAGAATAGTAGAAAATTATGCGAAATGTTGTATTTATCTATTTGAGGCAAACATATTCCCATACTTTAAATATACTGATTAAATGCTTTACTCATTTTCACGGTACTTACTTAAATGTATAAATTTGAATAAATGCATAGTGTAAAAGTTTTTTTTAAATTCATTTTCACCTGAGAAATTTTGAACTTTTTGGTGATCTTACCCACCGATTCACTGTAGCTCAAAATTCCAAAAATAAAGGAATTAAATTTAACTTCATCCGCATGGGTAAGTATGACATATTTAAATAACAAAAAGAAAAGAAACTATATTTTAAAGAGGTTCTAACGATCTACCTGTTTTAAATTATACCATAATGGGGGGATGTATACTATTCAGTTAACGGTAGTTAACTAGACACTATAGATATCAGCATTTTATAATATTTTTTTAATGTAATGCCTTTGAAATTAGAATTTCAGGAAATTTTTGTCGTATTGATTTTATATGCAATACAAGATTTTAGTTTTAAGTGTTTTATTTCCGTCATTAATCAATAGATGGCACTACAAAACAGGATCTCGGTCAGTTGGCTTTCTTGGAAAAGAGTTTCCCATTATTTATATAGAATAAACGGAAACATTACATCTAAGACCATCATGGGTTGGTTCTGATCACCAAATTACGGTTCTTAAATACGAGTTACGTTCTCAATAGGAGCATCCTTGTGAAATTCAAATTTAATCATTATTTATAAAAAATATTTTACTTTTACGAAACATTTTTTTAATGTTTGCTGTATTGCTTAAACAAAGCTATTGTAATGCTTTGATTCAAACAATAAATTATATGAACCAGATACGTCTTTGAATGAGAAGAATGAATGATTAGGGAAAATTAGAAAAAGCAGTAGAAATGTAAATTTTTATAAAAATCTACAACTTTGAATGATTTAAGAGTAGGAAAAGATAAAACTCAAGAAAACTTTCCTTTTGAGGAGACTTTTAAATAAGATATTTATGCAGCAAACTCAACATGATATTAAAAGCGTCATGAAGTATCAGCCAGTTTCAATTTTCTGAATTGAAAACTAGGATTATTTTCTGTGGGACTTCTTAATCAGGAGTCTTCTGATGTTTAAAACTGTATAACCAGATATGACTTTTACGACATAAAAAGCCAATAACCTAATTCGATATATAATTTAAGTCACAAATCTACACCTTTAAAATACAATATATCAAGTTTGAAGACAAAGGTCATTATTCAATGGACCTCATCGAAACTACCTCTCTAACGTATTCATTAAAATTTATATTAAAAAACCTCATCATCAAAAAATCATACTTAAAATCAAAAATGTGATAAAAAAAAAACTAAAATCTAGGAGAGAACACTAAAAATTATGCGATAGCCAAAAATTATTCAAAATACTTTAAAAATACGAAAATTGCAAGTGATTATATCAGCATCACCACACTGCTTATAGTGAAAAGGCAGAACACTTTTTTTTGTGGTCGGGGGCAACTGAATGTCTGGTAATAAAATTAATTGTAACTAGAACTAAACTTTAATAAATATTCATGCTTAAATTTCGTATTTTTTATTTCAATAATTGACTAGAGAATACAGTAAATATTTCAAAGCAGCCTCGAAACGAAATAAGTGAGTCATATTTGTTTGAGATAAATGGTTAGAGCAGTTTCTTATCTACGATTAGTACTTTATTGTAATTTCTTTTATTAATTATCTCTGCAAATAATTTGCAGTCACAGATGTAAGATTCATTTTTTAGGAAGAATTACTGTTCATGTTTTTAGTGAATTAAAAACAACTTTTAGGTGAATTAAAAGTTTGAGATGAAATTCACATTTTGTAGCATTAAGAAATTTATTCTCGATGGACCTCATAATATTTGAGGTTAAATGACAATTAGGACACCAAAATTGGATTACTTTCTCAAATTTCAACACTGTAACTTAAAGTAAGGAAATATGGTTCCGACAAATTTAACTTGCATCATATCCTTGCACTTGTCAAATCTTTAATGGAATTTGGTCTTGATCTCACGAACTTCTTTTTCCGAAATCACGCTCTTTCACTAGAAATGCTTGCCAAAAATAGCAAATGAAAACAGGAAATGGAAATCAATCATGCCTTATCATGAATCACGTGAAACTGTTCTGATTATCTCTAATACCGACTTAATGAAGAGAACTAGTTGAAGTGATCTTTGTTGGAAACCGAAGTGACCAAAACAAATTTGATATACATTAGATATATAGTTTACTTATGAAGGAATCTGGCCAAAAATTCAGGACTCTTCGATTGCAGCAAGGCTACTAAAACAAATTTGGATGTAAGCGAAATATTTCCATAAATACATATAAATGCAGATACAAAGTTATTAATCATAAAGATTTGTATTTTCTCTAATGATATATACATTCTAAATATACAAAAAAAATGAAACATTCTGAATTTTATTATATATTGTGGGAAGTATCAAATATCCGTTATCAGTTATACAGATATCCATAAGGTTCATGTGCAGTTTGAAATAATAGAATGAATTTGTGAAATAAAGTTCAAGAAACTTAATGTATTTAGCTTTCTTTTGTGTTTAAAAATTTTATTTTTGTTGCTGTCCTTATAAAGTGTAGAATCTTCATCATCATCATCATCATCACACACACACTTGTGCAATTAAATATAATTTACTTGAAAATAACGGATTTGTTTCCATAATACAAGAATTAACGTCCTAAAATAATTATTTTTGATTACATTAATAATATATTTTAAGCATCCAGATAAAGCAGTACAAAGAATTATAATCATTCTGTTGGTGAAAAGTACAACGTAAAGTAATAATCTTTTTTATTACTTTACACAGTATTATGCACCAATTATTTTGTACTCTTCTTTCATAAATTCCATGCTTCTAGAAAACTTCGACTTCATATATTAAAGGTAATACTTTGCTGACAAGTGAGAATGATATATCTTGATAGTATAGAGAACTTCATCAACCATCAAATTGGTTTTCGTCGACCAATCAAGGATTTCTCAATCTTAACGGTTGACTGCTTTTAAATTTTGCGGATAAAATAAGATGGCGACGGCCATATGAACGAAACTTTAAACACTGCCCTTCACAAGATTTATTAAAATGCTTATATTTCCTTGTGCAATCGTGATTAGAAATATCAAATGAAATATTAATTTGGATTAATATGAAAGGCTACAATTCCAAAAGTTTTATCAGTCTCTAGAGCTAGACGAAAATATGACATGAAATTAAAAAAAAAATGAAGAATAGCTCGCATATAAAATAAAATTCTCTTTCTGTCTGTGTATAATTTTCTTAGTTTTTAGGGTTCTTTTAAGTTACTAATTTTATTTAACTTACTAATTAAATATTAAAATGCACTGATTAACATTACATTATTTGCCAAAATGTGATAAAATAAGAAAAAAGAAGATAGAGAGAATACGAAGAGACTGACATTCCTGACAAATACTTATGATTAAAAAAAGCTGATGGAAATGTCTATTTAAAGAATGTTTTGAAGAAGTTTTATCAGTGTTACCTTCCGATATCATAGTTGCCATTTTCGCCTTATTTACCTTTAAAGTGCTTCACTTTATACGAACTCGAATACATGCAAATTTTATTTTTGAGCATCATAAATAAAACAGAAAGAAGATTGCTAGCACATAAAACTAAATAAAAGTTTGATAGAAGCTGATAATCAATTCTAAATAGGAAGAATGAAAATAATTAAATCCAAATTTTGGCATTCTTTAAAAAACTTTTTAATTTATCGTTTATATTTATTAGAATTCAAACCAAAACATTACTTATAATAAAGAGGGCGCCAATCAAAGTCGAACTTTCTGCAAATCGCAGAACCAATTTCACTGTCAGGAATCCTCATGGGAATTTTGTGGAGTCTAGCTACCAGCAGGAATTTAATCAAGAATTGCGTTGGGATTCTATTTGGCGCAAGAATAGTTTTCGATTTCCTCGTTCGCAGTTTTGTTAATACTGTAGAAAGATTTCTGGAAAATTTCTTATGGATTCTCTTTAAATCCTTATTTCTCAATAACCATCTCGTTTCTATATCTTCTCTGAAAAAAGAACATACTTTACTGAGCTCCCGATTTCGCACTTTGAGTTTTTATTTTATGTCTATATAAAGAACTCGGATAATGTATATGAGAACGTACAGAAATGAGGGATAACTTAGGGTTTACTTTAGCCTTTGCTTTTAAACGTTTTGCTGTAACTCTGAATTTTCAATGCGTCAAAACAGTTTGTTAAAAAATGAGCTGTTCATTAAAAAAAAATGAACTTTTTTTTTTACAGATATGAAAAATTTCATCATTTATTTCTCTTTATATTTTCGCTGCCCCAAATGGAAGGAAAGACAAATATAAGAGAATCAGCCCACCAGATATATTTCCAAAATATACAAAAAAGTCAAAAACATACACGAAATAAGGTCACAATTTTATGAAAGAAGAAACATGAATTTCTTTCCTTTACTTTGAAATTGTAAAATTAAATACACACAGACCAAAGTTTTCTGCTTCTTTACATAATTAATTTTCTTTAAGCTTTTAAAGATTTATTGACAACACAGGATAAAATTATCCGTTTCAAAAAGTTTTTTTTTTCTTTTGAATGTTCTTTGTTGCGATTCTTATCTTTGAAGTAAGAGTGTGATTATTTATGTTTTCTCCTTATTTTACATTTTGAAATAAGTATGTTTTCTAAAAACTGACTTTTTTTGTAGCAACATACATAAAAATTAAAATTTGACATAAAAACCAAAATATGCATACATGTAAAATTTAAAACATGCATATGACACACTTAAAATTTAAAACAATATGGCATGAAATATTATGATATAGTAAAAACTGTTTCTGAGATCGACTCATGTTAAGAATATACTACTAGTAGAACGAAACCTAATGGGATAAAAAAATGTTTTAATAAAAAATTAAATCATTTGGGAAAATAAAAAATAAAATATCAAAACACCGATAAAAATTTAATAATATTAAAAACATTTTTAAATCTTTGCACAGTAATGTAATTTACTATATAATAAAATAAAATTCATAAGTAAATATTAAAATATTAATGAAAAAGTAGTTAAAATCATTTAAAACAATTATTGGCTTAGAGTAACACTGATGTTATCGAGTATTCTGTTTGAAACTCATATTATCAATTTGAAACAAAATAACTCAAAACAAGAATAAGAAATAGAAATACGTACAGTAGCATTTGGTCGCAGTTATTACTCATATATAGTTGTTCAAAAACATTTTGTAACAAATAAAGGCAATTTATTTCTTAGACAAATAATCTGATACTCTCCGATAGTCTGATTTTTTCAACAAATAGTCTAATACTCTCATTTCATTTTGTTTTTGATTTTTACTTTCAACCTCCACAGTGTTTTTATACAATTACCTACCTTATTTGTTGAAACTATACAATTTGAAATATATGTCTAAGTATAATAGTTATGGAAATGAGCGCTTTTTTCACTTTTTGGCAAACCCTTATAAAATTCGCGATATATGATTTATTCTATAAATCGTGCGTGATACGGAATAAAGCACGATTCATACAACAATATGAGACCGTAAAATTTGTAAAAGTCAGAATACAACTTATGTAAAATAATTTTCTTTACAACGATAAAGTTAGCAAACAGCTGTGAAACTTATATCATGCTGATGCATAGCTGTGCTAATGAGAGAAATAGTTACCAAAAAATTTTTTTTCTTTAAAACGAGAATTATAGTTTGTTTCAGGATATTTTTTAAATTGCATTTCCTTCCTAGTGTAAAAGCAACAAAATGCCCAAGAGCTGATATTTGATTTTATGCTTGCTTTCTCTCTAAAGTTTAAATGGTTTCAATTTTGAAAATCCGATGGCTTTTGTTTCTCTTCCATAATAAATATTCTTTTAATAAAACATGCTATCACTTCCCAGAATGGACAAAAAATAAGATTCATATCTGCCCAGCTGTTAAATTTCTACTAGTAATTGCTTTCTGTAGCGCAATAGCAAAAGTGATTTGTCTGATTTCACTTTGCTGTTACTATATTTTCCTTGAGATTTCATATTTATGCCTCTTGTTAATAGTTTTATTCCACTTTTGCATTAATGACTGTCGATTTTTAAACTTAGAATATGAAAGAACATTTATTTGTAAGCATCATTATTTACCTGGAGATTTCATATTCATGAATTAAATGATAAAAAAAGACGAATACATTTTTATTCCATTCGTTTGTTTCAACAACCATAGTGGTACAAGTCATAGTTTTATTTTTTGTTAACGGTTTTATTCCAGTTTTCCGTTAATGACTGTTTCTTTTTGGGCATAGAAATATAACTTATTTTTGCTATTGCAGTTATACGTACTACTATTAGAAGCCAATTTTTGATCTACAGAGGAGTGAAAAAAATTGCATCACATCCTGCATTTAATGTTTTTAGTACAGTTGAATCGTGTTAAGGCCAATATTGGAATATATGGTAATGAAAAGGCGGATCAATGTTCAAAGTTGACGGCACAGAAAGAGAATGTTGATATAATTGCCCTCAAATCAAATAGTGTCTTAAAGAAGAAATAAAGTTACAATGGTTTAACAGATGGTACATGCTCAAAAAAGGAAGAGTAACTTATGACTTTATTTCTAACCCAGAAATAAAAATAAGAAAATACCATCCACTGAAAATCCAAATTATATCAGTACATGGGAGATTTCCCGCATATTTCCGAAAATTTGGAAGAATGCAGGAAAATAAATGCATCTGTGGAGGAATCGGTACTGTTTACCATCATTTAAATGAATGTATAGAACTAAGAAAGAGTCTAAAAGTTGGAAATAATGATTTAAGCTTAGTACCAATGGTGGCAGAAAATCTTAAAATACTGAAAGACATGATGTTAAAAATTGACAATTGTTTACTAAAAATTTAAAGTTTAAAAGTGTTTGCTTTTCTTCTGTTGCGGGACACGCATTTGGAGGAATACAGAGAATGTTGAGAAAGTTTTCTCAAATTGTTGATCTGCAGCTCGTAAAACAGGATGTTAAATCTCGGGAAAGAAGTGGAGATAGATCAGAGATGGACCACCTGTGGCTTAGGGCCAACCGCCTCGAAGAAGACGGTAGTTCGGAGAATTTGTCAGTAATATAAAATGGATTATGTTAAAGACATCAGTCGGCCACAACAAATCCTGTCGATACTGCCTCGTTCAGTGGTGGCGAAGTGGTCGGCTTTACACAAGAAGAAGTGTTTTTGGTACGAAAAACCGTAACCACGATCTAATAACCGTCATAGACTGCCGTCATAGACCTAATAAAAAAATAACAAAGAAACAAAATGCTGCATAGTTGGAACTACACCTCTCTAGAATATTTAAAAGAAATTACAATGTACAAAAAAGAGTATCATATTCTTTGATCAGTGTTTGTCATTGGGAAACAGCAGTAACATTACACACAACTATCATGATCTGCTGAAAATAACAGAATGTCTAGACAACTTAACTGCAAACAAAACGTACTTTTAAATTTAATTATTTCAGCGGCTTTTTTATAGAAATGCACAGCTGATGTAATCATTAACAATATGTGTTAAAAAGGTTTTCTATAGGGAGTGAAGGTGCTGCAATTCTTTTACACACACTACATTTTATCTTGATTAGTCGTAATTAACAATGTTCACAATTTTTTTTAAATTGAAATTCTCGTGTATATTTACTTTAAAAAAACTCTTAGAAAAAGAAAATTAAGCGATAAAAAAAAGAGACGAACAAATTTATTTTTATTCCATTCGTTTGTTTCAACTTTCAGCTTAAATGTAAGATAAGCAATGGTACAAGTCAGAATTTTGTTTTTTCGTGAGATAAATTAAAGGATTTGCTAAATGTCGGCCATTTATTCAAGTTAAATTGATGTTAAATTTTGTTGTTTGCTAAGCAGTTTTATAACTTTACAACTTTTAGCATTTGCATTAATGAAGGAAAATGCACAGATTGTATTAATGGGTACAAATCAGCATTTAAAAATCAACTCTTGGACCATTTTGGTTTTAATTCCCTCAACCACAAAGGTCAAGCAAGTGACTTTCGTGGCTCGACTCACGAAATGTCACCCATAAAGCTATCTGCGATAGACATTGTTAGGTCATTACGAAGTTTCTGCGCGACTGAAAACGAAACAAAAACTCCATTTACTAGAAAGTTTCGTGCGCAGTTTAACTAGCACTGAAGCGAGTTAGAATTTTCACTTTATTCATTATGTTGGATAGAATGTTAAAGGTTGCTGGAATAATTTGGAGTAATAAATAGTTGCTGATTTTAATTCGCATATTATTCGAAGCATATCGATTTTTCAGTCAATATAATTGGAGTTATGCATTTCATCTCATAAACTGAATTTAAAATTTTAAAAGATAACGAAACTGTTACATTGACTGCAAATGCTGATAGTTATAATAATCTTCATGTTAGTGACTTTTAAGATTAAAAATTTAAATATTAAAATGCTTTCCAATTTTCCGGCTTTCTTTAAGTTTTACAAAATTACTTACCGATCTGAGAATTGAAATATTTCAATGGGGAGGGGAAGGAGACCACGGTTGACTTTTGGCAGTATGTTTTTCTCATAAAATTTTAATCAATTTTAATTACTTGCTTTGACTTACTTGCATTTTTCAGGGTTAGTTTCTTCACAAAGAACATTTTCATTGCCTTCATGATACTACTTGCAATGTTTTGGGTTGTATATATTAATATGATAAAACTATTCCAAACTTTCAGCGCAATTAAATATAAGTTTGAGGACTTATTTATTGTTAATTTTATAAATTAGGACAGTAGATTTTTTATAGTTATATTAATGTTGTTTTAGTTATATTAATGTCCCGTTATTAAAGCAACACTATTAGCAGGTCTATTTTGGGACGGACCTCGTCATTTTGAACCACGGTCAGATGACGTGGATGACACCTGAGCTGGCATTCCCCTCTCCAAAATTAGGACAATAATGCGAAACTGTTGTATTTCAGAAGTAGTCGTTTAGAAAAAAGTTTCATTTGGATTTTCCAACAATTCAGTTTGATATAAAACTATATCTTCAGATCATTTAACAGAGTTTCTGCCTATTCATCCTTTCATTAAGAAATAAATTTTTCCTGAATATGTTATCACTGACTCATTTTTCAAGCAATTTTTATATTTGATTGCAAACATTAAATTTAATATCTTCAATAAGTATGGAAAATAAATAGAAGAAAATTTTCTATACCCTCATTTTTTAGAGTGGAGGACCGCGGATTGGGTGCTCGGTCCCACAGTCGTGTTTGTGTTCCTGATATAAGCAAACGTAGTGTGAAAATACGAAAAAGGGGCTTCAGGCTGTAGTCAACTCAACTTTATCATTTAATCAAGATCCGAAATTATGAAGTTCATCTCTAAATACTCCTGTGTAGCGACAAAAATGGGATTTAGTTTTTTGTGAACTAAACCTAAAATTCAAGCAATTTCAGTCGATCGCACTTATTAATATTTTCATTCCTTACTTATCATTTTGGGCTTTTCGACTTCCAAATGATTTAAATTTTTAATATTTATTTATTTCCATTAAATCTTATAAATCTTCAGTAATAGTAGTAATAATAAAATTTATTATTATTAGTACTACTATTACTACTTATTATTATTACTACTATATAATTAAAAATATAAGAATTAAAATTTATGAGAATATTGCTACATTTTAACTTTTAGGATACTCGATATTTAAAAGGCTTTATGTATGAGTAGAATGAGTGATCTTTCTTTCCATAAATTTAACTCCTTTTCAACTTTTTTTTTGCTTTTAATTTAAGAAAAATCAGTCTATTTTGATATTTGTTACAGATATGTCATTCAGCATGTGTGACAATATGATTTGTCTGCCTTTTTTTTCTTTTTTAAATACCTATTCATAGTTGAAGCAGTGATATCTTTAAAATTTTTTTGAATTCTATGTCTCTCTAAACTTTGCAAATGAAATCAGTAGTTATGTTGAGCAATCTTTCTTCGTGAAATACTAAAATTTCATATCTAGAGATGATTAATAAAAATTACATTACTTTTGAAAAACTTTAAGTCCATTATTAATACAAGGTAAATTAAAGTTAAGCCTTAATACTTTATCTTAAGTTGATTAAGTTGATTTTCTCATAATATGTGTAAAAAGATTTTTGCTTAATATATTCACGACGGCTCTTTTTAAAATTTTCTTGATAGTCTTTGAGGAGTATGTCTTAAAGAATGCTTTAAATATAAACATTCTATTTTTAATTAAAGTTAGTTCATGAAGATTAGTTTTATGCTTTTTAAAATAAGATGTCAGCTTTTCCTCGAGCCTCTAATTAATCAATAAATGTGCTAGAAGAAATAGTTAAAAGTATGACCAATAGATGGAGGCACAAGTAAATACATTTGAGAAAATTAGATGAGCTGCCAGGATGTTGGAAAAGGTTCCTCCTTTCTCCACCTACTTACTTCTGGTTGGTACTATTTAAATACTTGTCATTTAATAAATTTATTTTTTTACAAAAAAAAGAAAAAAACAACAAAACATAGAGTTTTATAATGGGAAAAATTAAGAGTGACAATTAATGCAAATAAAATATTTGTTCAATTAATCGCAACATTCTAAATATTCGACTTCCCCAATTTTTCCCAATTTTTTTTTAAGATCACAAAGGTTTTTAATTTTAGTTCAATAAATTGCCATTCTCTAAGTATTAAAAATGTTTTACGATCTTCACATCGTGATAATTAGCATGTTGTTTCTCTCTGCAAATAATTATGATATGAAACTTTACAACTTCATTTTAAGCCTTTGCACTCGGAAAGATAACTCGATGCATAATTATTCACTTAGTACATGGACCTGTTTATTACACCAAAAAATAAATACATGCCACTGTTTTGAGCTTCCATGAAAAACGAATCTACATCTTTTTAACATTCTGTAGATATCTTTAACAATTAAAATTAAAAAAAAATTCAAAATGATGTACCGTCTTGAATGGTGACCGAGAGGATATATTCGAGAGTAAAGGGTTAAAAGTCAAATTGCACGGTGCTCGCTAAAACAGATAGCGTGAAATTTATTTTTCTTTGCTTTTTTTAGGAATTTTATCACGATTTGAGGAATGGAATTACACTTCTATAAATTGATTACAAAAGATCTTTAAGCAAAAACAGTGGCTCTCAAAGTGTTATATTTCTCTTCGTCCTTTTATCATAATTAGCATCATTCAGAAAAAGACTTATTTTAGTGTTTGCTACAACATCCTCTTAGAGTACCGCCTTGCTATCCGTAACTGCTGGGAAACTGGCTGTGTTTATATAATTCTTGACACGATGGAATAATAACACATGTAGTGATGAGAAGAAGGAGACCCCGAGACCCCCCCCCACACGATGTATTTGTTCCTACAATAAATAAATTTGATAAAAATGGGCTTTTATTGGTGCACTAGAAAGTTAATTTTTTCATTGTAGTTACTTTCTAATTTTCAGTCTTTTGCATTCATTATTATAAATATCACAGAAGCCTGAAGTCATTTTTTTCTTTCAAATTCTCTGTTAGGAGACGTCACCTGTATGAAATCAGTATTTAATTTAATTAATTAATTAACTGATGACTAAGCTCTGAAAATATTATACTAGATTATAGTTATCGAGAATATATAACAGCACAGAAACTTCAAAACTTCAGTACATCAGAAAGTGAGAGAAAATTTCATTACAAAATTTTATCTTTACAACGATGAAATAAGAATGTTAAATAAAAGTATATACATACAAAGCTCTCTGTTATTGCAATGAAACGCCATAGCAGGCTGCTAGTGTTTTCTCAAGATAGAAGGACCAAGAGTTCGAGATCCGAATCCAAGATTCGCTGCGCATATGGTTCTTGTGCATATTAAATCTGTCATCTTGAGTCAAACGTCCTGAGTTTGGTATGGCGGGAAATTTTGGAGGGTTGGACGGTAGCTCAGGCCTTTTCCTCATCATCTGGTTACTGTTCAAAGTGACGAACCCCTCCCAAGATAGCTCTTTCGTTGACGGTAAATTCGAAACGTAATACTAAACAAACGAATCAAATAATTTAACTGTGTAATATATAATTTTTAATCTTCATATCTCGCTTAAAAATGTGTTGAAACCTTAATATGTTTTGATTTCATGAGACAATCCAATTTTTAAAATTTCTATATACACCTAAATAAGTAGTATAGTTGTGTGCATGGTTATATTAAAATTATCTTTCATTTTAGTTTTTTTTTTTTGTTATTTATGCAACGACGAGGGAGTAATACTCCGAAAGTATGTATTTTTTGGGGGGAGGGGGGTAGAGAGAACTGAAAAAAAGAAAAATATTGGCATTTATTTTCTACTTTTAAGCCCAAATAAGACAACGGAGGAATAATTCTATGCCCGGCATTATCTATTTTTGCTACGGCATTAAATAAGAAAAAATTCTGAAATTTAAAATAATTACTTGAAATTTTATTAAATTGAAAGTTGAGTGCACGCATTGAGATGCATCGACTGGAACTTGTGCAGTTATTCCAAAAATTTATCTAAATTGGTTTGGTAAGTACACTTGAGCTACCCCGCCCAGCCTGAAGGCATAAACAGAGAAATTGAATGATTGGAACGCCACAAGTTGTATCCTTATATTCATCACCGGTAATGGTATAACCCCTCCCGTAGGAAGTACGTCCTGTAATCGACAGGAGGTGATTCGACTGCACACTGTTTCTATACCCACTAGGCAAGCGAGAACAAACTACCGAATCGGAAGCTTCTCATCTCTATTTTTAAATTAGTCACTAAGAAAATAAATCCAGCATCTTCCTTTTTTGATCATTTTTCCTTTTTATTTTCCAAAAAAGTTTTCTTTGAATTAATTTTTAATCATTTTGCTTCAATATTCGTGTAAAATCCAGTATGCAAACATTTTAATTAAATGTTTTCCTTATTTCTTTGTAAAAAATAAATAATTTATTGAGACAAAGAGGACGGTTTATCCGAGAGAAAAATGCACATATATTATCTATATTATTAAACAAGTTTTCTGATTTTAACTGGAAATACACCCACTTAACAGATATTAAAACTTCCTGAATTATTCTAATTATAAAGAAAGAAATTTTAAAACCTAATGTTAAATGCAACAGTTTATGGATAATAAAAGATAAATAGGCAGTTTACTCTTTGGCTATTTTGAGTAACCTTAGCAGTATTTTTCGATTCTAAATGGACGATACGCCATTAGTATTAGAGCAGGAAAAATTTAAAAATAGAAGCTTTTCTGACAAAAGTTATTTGATTGAAACATTTCACAGACACTCGGCCTTTAACTACATCAAATTTCTTCAACCCTGAAAAAGTCAAAAGAGTAAACTGAAAGTTGTTTTCGTAATCTTTTTCTTAGAATTTGTTTGACGTCTCAAACAACTCTGTCGATGCTATCTTGAGGTAGACAGATAAAACCACGCATCAAGAGCAGAATTCCGAGAAACGAATTCTGGAAAGTAATTCCAGGAATTTCGATTATATCCTGAATAGCGAGGAAACTAGAAAAATAGGTTAGGTCAAAAAAGCACAAAGTAAATTTTTAGCTTGGATTTCAAATAATAACTCTGCGATGTTAAGCAAAGGAACTTCACAACTTCAAAGTTTACTTTCTGATTATCAACAACATTGAGACATTTTGACAACATTTCTTCGTTTATTTCTCAAGGGTATTGGCAAAGAGATATTGAATTAACTTATCTGAGAATATTTAACACACACACACACACACACACACACACACACACACACACACACACA